>CAUYQV010165025.1:0-57798 GCA_963574575.1 Galagoides demidoff | reverse complement strand
AAATAGAACAAGTAAATTATGAGTCTGTATACATCCTATGTATATTATTAATATACCAACAATTCTAAATACAATGATATCATAATATCAATAGGAATATGAAAAGATGAATCAAGCTTTAACAAAAAAAGTTTAAATTTTATCCCTTGTTATTACATATTTTCTTAGTAATTCAAGTACATGAAAACGACACTTCTTTTGGCAACTGAGGATACTTTAGTGTTTCAAGATAATCACTAAGAAAAAAAAAAAGATAATGAGGGGCGGTGCCTGTGGCTCAAAGGAATAGGGTGCTCACCCCATATACCCTAGGTGGTGGGTTCAAGCCCAGCCCTGGCCCCCACCAAAAAAAAACTGCAAAAAAAAAAAAAGAAATTAATTAAATTTATTGTTATTGCTTATTTAACATTATATATCCAAAAATATTGTTTTCATAACTGATGTATAAAAAGATGTTAATGAGTTACTTTGGTTACATATCATTACAATTCATCCTACGCATTAAGTGTAGAGCATAGCTCTTGATTCAGAACAGCATCTGGCCAGTTGCTGCCACATTTTTTTTTTTTTTTTTTGAGACAGAGTCCCACTTGTCTCCTTTAGTAGAGTGCCGTGTGTCACATTGCACAGTAACCTCAAATTCCTGGGGCTTAAGCGATTCTCTTGTCTCAGTCTCCCAAGTAGCTGGGACTACAGGCACCTGATACAATGCCTGGCTATTTTTAGAATAAGGTCTCACTCTGGCTCAGGCTGCTCTCAAACCTGTGAACTCAGGCAATCTACCCACCTCCTTGGCCTCAGAAGTGCAGGGATTACAAGCCTGAGCCAACACACCCTGCCATAGTTGCTGCCACATTGAATCACAGCTCTGATGGCTCTGATTCTACTAACTTCAGAGAGGTAACTGGCCTGAACCACACTCTTTTTGTTGTCAGCATAAGCGAACATTCTATTCCCTTCATTTTCTCTTCTCAGGTCCAAAGGTGGGAGAGACAGAGCCCCAGGTGCATGGGACATTGTGTACAAAGGGTCTACCTGTAGACACACACTTCATGCACTGCTTGGTGGATGCTTATCTATCTTCCAGAAATCATACACTGAATAAAAATTAATGGACCTCCAAGAAGGAATCTCAATACTTTGGTTATATAACTCTGCAAAGTATGGGATAGACACATAAGCTATGTGATTACTGTGACTGGACTGGGCAAGGTAGGTGTGATATCTAGGTTTCTGAGAGGTACCTGAAGTCTGATAAGTACATCCACCACCTCCAGGGATTAGTGACCCCCACTAATTAATCCAACCTTCCAGGCTTTGAGTCTCCAAATTGAACACAGGTGAGCACAACACCAGCCTCTTCTCCTCTGCCTCTTGTCTGACCCAAAGAGAAGAGACCTTGGGGTTGAGCTGGGTAGGCAGGGATGTGGAGCCAGGAGAAGTGGCATGTTGGTGATACCCATAGCTCAGTGAGTAGGGTGTTGGCCATATACACTCAGGCTGGTGGGTTTGAGCCTGGCCCAGGCCAGCTAAAAAACAATGACAAATGCAACAAAAAATAGACGGTTGTTGTGGCAGACACCTTTAGTCCCAGCTACTTGGGAGGCTGAGGCAAGAGAATCTCTTAAGACAAGGACTTAGATGTTGCTGTGATGACATGGCACTCTACTGAGAATGACATAGTGAGACTCTGTCTGGAAAAAAAAGTGAGAGGGAAGTGGCAGGTAATGGCTGGGACAGCCCTGCACCAGGGAAGGACCTTAGGACCTGGGTAGGAGCCAGACACATCCCAGGGCTCCTACTATGTAGGCTTTTTTTTTTTTTGGAGACACATTCTCACTTTGTTGCCCTCCGTAGAGTGCCCTAGCATCATAGCTAATGGTAACTTCACACTCTTGGGCTCAGGTAATCATCATGTACTCAGAGAAGAATTGTTACTTTGGATTGGTTAAACTTAAATTGGTTCCTGCTAAGTTGATGCTGGGGAGCAAGAAGTAATTCTTAAAGAAATTGTAGCTTAGGGCCAGGCATAGTGAAACACGCCTGTAATCCTA
Organism: Galagoides demidoff; assembly: GCA_963574575.1. Classification (NCBI taxonomy): domain Eukaryota; kingdom Metazoa; phylum Chordata; class Mammalia; order Primates; family Galagidae; genus Galagoides; species Galagoides demidoff. The sequence goes on along the minus strand of CAUYQV010165025.1, from coordinate 55,744 downwards.
GCACTTGAGAGGCCAAAGCCGGTGGATTGCCTGAGCTCACAGGTTGGAGACCAGCCTAAGCAAGAGCAAGACCCAGTGTCTATTAAGAATAGAAAAACTGGGAGCGGCACCTGTGCCTTAGGGTGCTGGCCCCATATACTGAAGGTAGCAGATTCAAACCTGGCCACAGCCAAACTGCAACAAAAAAATAGCTGGTCATTATGGTGGGCACCTGTATTCCCAGGTACTGGGGAGGCTGAGGCAAGAGAATCACCTAAGCCCAAGAGCTGGAGGTTGCTGTGATGCCACAGGCCTGTACCGAGGGTGACAAAGTGAGACTCTGTCTCTAAAAAAAAAAAAAAAAAAAAAAATAGAAAAACTGGCTCCTTGCCCATAGCACAGTTGTTATGGTGTTGGTGACATACACCAGAGCTGGCAGGTTCTGGCATGCCAAACAACAATGACAACTACAATGAAAAAATAGCCGGACATTATGCTCAGCACCTATAGTTCCAACTACTTGGGAGGTTGAGGCAGGAGAATTGCTTCAACCTAGGAGTTGGAGGTTGCTGTGAGCTGTGATGCCAGGGCACACTACCCAGGGTGACAGCTTGAGGCTCTGTCTCAAAATAAATAAATAAGTAAATAAGTAAAATAAAAAGAAAGAAAGAAGTTGTACCTTAGGGCCAGGTGTGGTGAATCACACTTGTAATCCTAGCACTTGGGAGGCCAGGGCAGGTGGATTGCTGGAGTTCACAGGTTGGAGACCAGCCTGAGCAAGAATGAGACCCAGTCTCTATCAAAAATAGAAAAACCGACTCAGCGCCTGTAGCACAGTGGTTATGGCATCAGCCACATATACCACACTGGCAAGTTCACACCCAGACCTGGCCAGCTGAGCACCAATGACAACTGCAACAAAAAATGGCTGGGCATTGTGGCAGGTGCCCCAGATCACACCTACTAGGGAGGCAGAGGCAATAGAATCACTTGGGCCCAAGAGTTTGACATTGCTGTGAGCTGTGATGCCACAGCACTCTACCTAGGGGGACATAGTGAGAGTCTAAGAAAATAATAATAATAAAATAAAAATATGGCACAGTGCCTGTATCTCAGTAGCTAAGGCACAAACCACATATACTGGAGCTGGCAGGTTGGAATCCAGCCTGGACCTGCCAAACAATGACAACTACAAACAAACAAACAAACAAACAAAATAGCTGGGTCGGTGGCACCTGTGGCTCAAAGGAGTAAGGCATTGGCCCCATATGTTGGAGGTGGCAGGGTCAAACCCACCTTCGGCCAAAAACTGCAAAAAAATTCAAAAATAAAAAATAAAATGTTCGGGCAGTGCCTGTGGCTCAAAGGAGTAGGGAGCCAGCCCCATATGCTGGAGGTGGTGAGTTCAAGTCCAGCCCTGGCCAAAAACTACAAAAACCCCAAAATTATCCAAAAATATATGGCCTTGTGAGTCCAGCTATAGTCCAAGCTACTTGGGAAGCTGAGGCAAGAGAACTGCTTAAGCCCAGTAATTTGAGGTTGCCGTGAGCTGTGATGCTACGCAGTCTACCCAGGGTGACATAGTGAGACTCTGTCTCAAAATAAATGAATAAATAAATAAATAATAAAAATAGAAAAACTGAGGCAAGCCCAGAATGGTAACTCACACCTGTAATTGCAGCACTTGGGAGGCTGAGGTGAGTGGATTGCCTGTGCTCACAGGTTTGAGACCAGCCTGAGCCAGAGTGAGACCTCATCTCTAAAAATATCCAGGCATTGTGTCAGGCACCTGTAATCCCAGCTACTTGGGAGGCTGAGGCAAGAGAATCACTTAAGTCCAGGAGTTTGAGGTTTCTGTGCTGTTATGACACCACAGCACTCTACCAAAGGGGACAAGTGAGATTCTGCCTCAAAAAAAAAAAAAAAAAGGTGTCAGTAACCAGTCACATGCAGCAACCAGTCACATGCTATTCTGAATTGAGAGCTGTACTCTACACTTAATGTATAGGATGAATGGTAATGATATGTAACCAAAGTAATTCATTAACATCTTTTTATTCATCACTTATGAAAACAATAATTTGGGCTATATAAGGTCAGCTCTGATGCTACGGCACCCTACCCTGGGTGACATAGTAAGACTCTGTCTCAAAAAAAAAAAAAATTAAGTAAATAAATAAGTAAAATAAAATAAATTGTCATATGTAACAAAGCTTCTTACCAAAACATAACCAGTTGCTTTGTCTTGCTTTCCTGTTACCTCCCTACCTGCAGCACATACAATATTCAACCACTCTTGAAGGATGGTTTATTCTTCAACATACCTTTTGCCTCTCAGATTCATTCAGATTCCTAAAGCAGTCATTTAGAAGATCCTTTTTTTCCTCCCTGGTCCATTCATTCTCTCGGATCATTTTTTGTTCTCCAAGAAAATGATCTAAATTCTCATGTCTTTCTTCTTTAATGAAGAAGAGTGTTTAAACATCTTTACCCCAGTGGGAGGTTGGTGTAATCTTTAAGAAATTTCCTCCAGCAGGTAGTACATTAATAAATTTGTATGTCTTTTGTCTTATGAAGACACTGTTCCAGGTGTGTGATAGTATTCAGGAATAATCAAAAAATTAAGGGGGAGATTTTCTTTTGGACTCTGAATTAGTGAGAGTGTTACTGATGGAGCGGGTCCAGCTGCCTGTCACCATCAGCCAATATGCAGGGATAGGTTCATCAGACTTTGTCAGAAAGCCAGCATTTCCAGAGAACAGTGAGAGTAGCCTGTCCACACTGTTCTGTTCCTCCATTTCCAAAATCACACCTTTATATTTAATGGTTCATAGCAAATATGACATTAACTTTAAATAAAAACAGCACTGCTCAATGACAAACTATAACATTTCCAATTGGAGATTTAGTTCTCTTGGAGCACAGTATGGTGGCTCACACCTGTAATCCCAGCACTTTGGGAGGCCATGGTGGGCGGATCACCTGAGCTCAGGAGTTTGAGATCAGCCTGAGCTCAAGCAAGACCCCATCTCTAAAATTAGCTGGGTGTTGTTGGTTTCTTTTTTCCTTCTTTTTTTCTTTCTTTTGCTTAGCAAACCCAGGCCAGTTTTGCCCCACCTGCCCTGTAACCATCAACCATGAGTGCCCAGTTAAAATGATAGCTTAATACTTTCAAAGAGGCTGAATACCAGGGTTCATGCCCACAATCCTACCATTTGGGAAGGCTGAGGTGGTTGGATTGCTTAAGTTTAGGAGTTAGAGATCAGCTTGAGCAAGAAGATAATCACCGTCTCTAAAAAACTAGCTAGGGGTTGTAGCAGGTGTCTGTAGTCCCAGCTACTTGGGAGGCTGAGGTGGGAGGATTGCTTGAGCTTAGGATTTGGAGGTTCCTATGAGCTATGACATTCCTGCACTGTAGTCTGGGGCAATAGAGTGAGATACCATCCCCCAAATAGTTATTTAACCAATGCATATACTTGTCAATTGTTTTATTTTTGCATCTCCACTTTTTGGGTAAATTTCAGATTAACACAAGTGTAGAAATGATTAGGTGACATTGTGTTTGTGTGGTCCAGTTCCTGTGGTAGATTTGTCCCTCACCCAGGGACATCTGCCATACACCCTTACACTGTGTCCATTAGTGAGAGCACGCCAATCTCCCTACCTCCTCCCCTCTAATTTTTGTATTGTTTCACTACAAGACCAATCATTCTTACACTCTGAGAGGTTTGGGACCGAAAATGAAAGGTTATTCTGAGACATGAGTGAAAGGAAGCAGAGTACAGATTCTGTGTGGGCAACATGGCCTTTCATCAGTCAGGTGTGAGTGGGGTGAGTTTGAAACAGAAGTCAGCAGGTGGGCTAAGAAAGGGTGGAAATATAAGAGTTGGCAGGGTGGCTCAGCGCCTGTGGCTCAATTGGCTAAGGTGCCAGCCACGTACACCTAAGGTGGCAGGTTCGAATCCCCAGCCTGGGCCTGGCAAACAACAATGATGGCTGCAACCAAAAAATGGCTGGGCGTTGTGATGGGTGCCTGTGGTCCCAGCTACTTGGGAGGCGGAGGCAGGAGACTCGCTTGAGCCCAGGAGTTGGAGGTTGCTATGAGCTGTGATGCCATGGCACTCTACCAAGGGGGATAGCTTGAGGCTCTGTCTCAAAAAAAAAAAAAAAAAAAATTATTAAAAAAAAAAAAAGATCCAGTGTCCTTATTGGAAATATTATTTCTTTTTTGGAATTTTCTCTTTCATCATCAAAAGGAATGAGATAGGCCTTTGCAGTCATTTGCCAGGTTTTTTTCTCCTGGAGCATAAGAGTTAAGTCAGATCTTCAGGGGAACAAAAGAAAAATAGGGGTTCCTTATTTTTGCTTTCAGTTTACTGGACTTTTAAAGGTGGTTTTCTTTCTGTTTTCCATTTACAGTATATATCTGCTTATTCATATACCTCCAGATAATAAAGAGTGGATATTTAAAAGTATCTGTAGTAGCCAACAGCTGGAATCATGCCAGGCATCTTTACATTTTAAATTCTTCCTGGGCTCAAAGGTAGATGAAGCCAACTTTCCTTTTGACTCAGCAGGCAAGTTTTACTCTGATAAGAGTATTGCTATTTTAAAAAGCAGCTCTTGACAATCCAACTCCAGAAAGTGTTCCCACCCTGTGAAATAGTACAGAGGCGCCTGCTTCCTTATTGATGAAACAGAGGAAAATAATGCCTGTTAGAAGCAATTTTAATCATTTAGTAGCTTAGCTTCTGACTCCTCAGTAGATTTCTAACCCAAGCTTTCATGCCATATCTAGTGTCCCAGTTTTTTTGATTGGGGAGGTGGAGGCGATCTAATCTTCTCAGGCATGGCACATTACAGAAGTTTGGTGTGATGAGCCCCTGCAGGAGTGGGGCCTGGCTCGGATGGTTACAACTAAAGGGCTGGATTAGTTTCAGAACCTACATGTTCTGAGCACAACTTTAGCAGTTAAAGTTTTATACTTGTATAGGATTCTTTCCTGTTTTCCTCTTTGTTCCATTATAACCATAAAAGTTTCACTTCTTATCTAGCTCTGATTTAGAGTGACATGTTGCTTTAAGTCAGGGGTCCTCAAACTTTTTAAACAGGGAGCCAGTTCACTGTCCCTCAGACTGTTGGAGAGCTGGACTGTGGGCCCCAGGACGAATCGGCTGCTAAGCAGGACAGGCAGTGGTGGCAAAAACACCCAGTGGGCCTGATAAATGTCCTAGGCAGGCTGCGTGTGGCTCGCTGGCCATAGTTTGAGGACGACTGCTCTAAAGCCTCTATTTAGAACTCTTGATACCCAGTGAACAGTATAAGATGACCATTCTTCAGCATCAAGGAAAAATGTATGCAGCTTCGAAATTGTCCCTGGATATCTCTTAAGAGTAAGAATTAGCAACTAGGGGTTAATATTAGTTAGTTAAGTAATAATCTTAAAAATGCATTTTATACATTAACAGCCTTGAAGCAATACCATGTTTGACCCTTGAGACTAGGTTTGTATTTGACTTTTTGCGAAAGGAAACCTTCTTATTCCTAATCTGAGTCATTTGATTCAAAATAGTGTTCTTAACCTTGCTCTAACTTGACATTGTTAAAATAGTTGCTCTAAAAGGTGTTCAGAAAGCAATGAAAGACTCCCTAGCTCAGGGCACTTATGCTATAAGTACCTACAGAATATTAGCAGGGCCTGAAATGTCTTTTCTGCCTGGAGTGTTTAGAGAAGGACTTACCTTTGCCAATGTGTATGTGTGGTTTTTCGTGTGTAGTGTAGGGGGTATTTCATTATAGTATACGCTGTAGTTATTAGACCTTACACCACATATCTGTCTCTGAGAAACTAAGATACATGTTAGTATCTTAGTAGAGACAGCATCAGTCTCAAGAGTCTGGAGTGTAACCTGATTTTCCCACATATGAAAACAGATTCATCACTCATCAGTTATAAAACCGTAATTATCAAAAGCTGCTAATAGAATTTCTTGGTAGAGGCAAGAATGAGGGGGAGGTGTGCCACACATTGTATTTCTGAACTATATATATTATGTTTCCAGTGTCAGCTGAAGACCCATCAGAACCGCATGATTATTAATCATCTTTTTCTCTTCTAATTTATACCATGTTATCTCATAATTATTTGTGATCTTGTGTCCGTCATTGGACTGGGAGGTCCTGGAAGTTACAAAAATTATTCTTTGTATCTCTGGCACCTTGCAAAGATAGGCGCTTATTAATATGTATGAAGTTTGTGAAATGAATGCGGAAGGGGCATTTGGGCTACTGGCTGCATCTAGAAGTCATACGGAGTTGGCTACGTCAACTTGAAAGAAGGTTGTAGCTTGGGGTACTGGATTTCTTTGTCCCAAACCATTTCTTATATTAGAATAAAAGGTCTTTTGAGTATGTAGGTATGTTTGCATGCTCACACGCATATATGTACTTTTAACACAGGGTCTGTTTTATCATAGTCCTGTAATAACAGATGGTAAGCTTGCATAAAAGGCTTTTAGCCCAACTTCTCATTTCAGGCTGGAATGCCCTCTGCAGTTTTTAAGTCTAATGCTGCTATTCTTCTTTTTGGGGAATAAATATCCCCATTTTGCTCTTTTTTCTTTTCACATTTATTTAATGGAGGGTACAAAGAATTAGGTTACAGTGTTTGCATTTGTTACGTCAAGTCCCTCTTATAATTGTGCTCCACCTCCAAGAGGTGTGACAGACACCCTAACCTTGTGGCCACTAAGTGGGAACACTACCATGCCCTTCCTCCTCCTCTCCCCTACACCTCCCTTGCCCCCCCCCCCTTGAATTGATTTGAGTTTTTCTTTTATGTGGGTGTGTGATGGATCATCTACTGGCTTCATAGTAGGGATATGTATACCATGGAATACTATTCAGCCATTAAAAAAGATGGTTACTTGGCATATTTTGTATTAACGTGGATTGAGTTGGAACACATTTTTCTTAGTAAAGTATCACAAAGAGTGGAGAAGCAAGAATGCAATGTACTCCATTTTTTCACATTTTTGAAGTAAAATCACTAAACATGAAGGCCTATGAAATTTTGCTGTGTATAATGCAAACATTTTGGCCCAAATTTTTGAGGGAAAATAGGGATCCTCATTATATACATGGGAAGTACTAATTCCATATCTATATAAGTGTTTGTAATTCTTTGATTTATGCTTATTCATTAAAAGTGTAACTCTAGAAAGCAATATTGACATCTGTTTGTGAAATAGTACCCTAAGGAAACAAGTACTTATATAAACAAATAAAAATTTAAACTAGGAAAGTAAAATGAAAGTTTTTTCCTGAAAGTTTGGGCTAGAAACAGAGGTGCAGACTATGCTTGGGAGAGCTTTATACCTGGCAAAATACAGTAACCAGACAAGGAGCCGGGCACATAGTGAAGGTTTATTTCCTTGCCTTTTCCCCTCTTTTTACAGACCCATCCTAACGTGTTCATTTCATAGTTATCTTTCTTGGTGCTTACACGTTAAATACAGCAGTGACTTATACTCTAATTAATATTGCCAAGGATGAAAATGGATCAGAGTTGCAATTATCCTAAACAATTTTTTTTATGTAGTTATTTTTCTTTTTCTTTATGTAGAGTCCAGCATTGATAACTCCTGAAAATGACAGAAATCCTGATTATTATGTCATTGTCTTCATCAAGAATGTTATCGTGTTTTAACCCAATTGGTGTTAGGTACCATGTCAAAATCAAAGCAGATAGCATGAGATTCTTGCCTGTAAACAATTACAATTTAACAATAACTTTTGATTATAACAGTATATCTCTTTTCGAATACAAATAACTATATAGTATGTTAAATATCGCATGACCCCTACCCAAGATTCAGTAATGCAAACTCTAAGATAGTTCTAGAAATGGAATGAAAACAATTATGGGGCAGGAATTTAAAAAAAAAAAACAGCTAATAAAATTATATGGGAAAGCTCCTATTTTCCACCTCCCTTTAAATCCTCAAAATTATTCATAGGTCAGGCAAGACTCTCACCTATTAAAAAATGAGATCTATAGTTTTCAGATTCTTACTGGCAGTTTGGTCCAGTTTAGCAAAACACTTATGCAAAGTTAAGTCCAGAACCAGAAACTGCTTACATGATATCACATGATATTAGATGTTGACCTTAAAAAATCCTATTGCTTCTCTGTTATTTTTAAAATAAGGGAAAAATTTTAAAGGTATCTCCTAAAAATCCCTAAAATTACAAGTTAAAAAAAAAAAGGAAGAGAAAACAACATCTTGTAAAGTAACTTTCTGCTGCACACATCTTTTGTTTGTTAGCATTGACTTCCATCTTTGAGGTTCAATGGCAAGGGGTTGAGATTGCCTCAAATAGATGAAGATCACATCAATATTTTAAAATGACATACTTAAAATAGATAACTTTCTGTTATAAAACATTAGCAATGATATCCTAAAATATTAATACTAATGTCTTAAGGTAATCAATAAATCACAAAATAAACGGAAACCATAATTTGGTTCTGAAAAAAAATTGATAATATCATTGTCAGATAACTTTATCCTTAACAGAAGCTACAATACACAAAGCTTTAAATAGAGCATGATTTTCCCTTCAATTTGATGTCAGTCTATGTTGCTGTAAAGGAATATCTGAGGCTGTAGATATAGGAAGAAAAGAGGTTTATTTGGCTCACAGTTCTGCAGGCTGTATGAGAAACATTGCACCAGTAACAGCATTTGGTAAGGGCCTCTGGCTGTTTCTACTCTTGGGGGCTGGGAAGGGAGGGAAGCTGGCGTGTGCAGAGACCTCAGGGCAGAGGAAGCAAGGAGGGTGGGAGGTGATAGGCTCTTTATAGCAACCAGCTCTTGTGGGAACTCAATACTAAGAGGAAGGCACCAAGGCATTCATGAAGGATCTGCTCCCCTGACTCAAACATTTCCCATTAGGCCCCACCTCCAACAATAGGGATCAAATTTCAATATGAAATTTGAAGGGTACAGACATGCAAACTATAGCAATTTCCAGGTACTTACATTTTTTTTCCATGTTAAGGTTTTTTCCATTATCTAGTCATAAGCTTGCATTTTAATCTGAAGAAAAAGCGTATGAAGCTCAAGAACTAGACCGACTGTGTAGCAAGGCTGGGCTGTGCCTGTTGTTATTTGCCATTGCATTCCTGGTGCCTAGCACACAGCCTGGAATGTGACAGAAGAAAATTTATTGAGTGCTTATTATGTGCTGGCCATTGTTTTAATCATACTATACATGTGAGCTCCTTTATTCTTCACAATATTTCTACGAAGTAGGTATCACTTTACAGAGAAAGCTGAGGTTTAAAGAGGGTAAATTATATTGCCAGAGGTCATATGATTAGTAAGAAGTAGGGTTAAAATCTGAACTCGGGAGGTCTGGCTCCAGATATTGTCTCTTAGTATTCCCACTGTTACTGTTTTCACTTTAATATTATATTGAATGTATAAGACAAACTTTAAATGCTGGATGAATGAAAGAACGGCACTGACTCAACAGAGAAATATTGTCTGTTAGTGGTCACTGCCTTAAGGATCTCAAAAGACAACATGATGGGACAGGTCACAGGTATCTCTTAAAGCTAGGTTGGTGTATATTGGAGGACTTGCAGCTTGGATGGATTGAGGTCTTTATGAATTCTTCAATCACATATTTATTTATGTAATCATCCAATATTAATTAAACTCACTATGAACCCCGAGCCACTTTTCCAGGAACTTCTCTGCAAGTTAATTCACATGAGTTAGATATGAGAGACCAATAGAAGGAATGACAAGAGGAGAGAGAATGGATCGAAATATTTAGGTCAAAGACAAAGAAGTTTTTCTTGTACTATCGTAATTGTTCAGTTTCTATGTAATTGTTCAGTTTCTATGTATGTTTTGCTAAAATTACATGTGTCTTCCAACTTTTAATCTGTTTTTTTAAAGCCTATAAAACAAAAATGATAATTAAAACTGAGGGTTTTTTTTTTTGCTTGTTCATTGTTTCTGTTTTTTAAACCAGTGAAAATTACTCAGTAAATACATGTCTGAGAAATTATGGATTATAGGATTATGGAAGTTCAAGGTATGTTTGTGAGGCCCCAGAAATGGGAGTGGGAATAATTCACACTTCATTTCTTTTAACAAGCAAAACTACATGAAGTTCTTTAGCAGAACATATGCTAATTAACCTAAGCAAGAAGTTTGTATAATTTTTTAAACTGAGATATTATACTATTGCCTAAATTTGGATGAATGTGTTTGCTCATAACTAACTTCAGATTACTCGATCTATCTGAATTTTTGCTAAGATATATTAATTGTTTAGAAAAATCCCAATGGCAAGTAGAATAACTAATTTTCTAACTTAAGTCTTAACATTTTTATTTGGTGGAAGTGCATGTGTGAGTTGGTTTATGGATATATTCCTGTCACCTTCCTCTGTTTTGTGGAGTACTCCACTCTGAATTGCCTGACACTAAGTGATCTACATTTTTAATATAGGCAGAAAAGCTGTTATTTTTTATTTAGCTTTTACTGTGTAATGGAATTTGTGACAAGATTATTTGCTACAATGTTATTTTGTGTCTTGATTAGTGTTCTTTGTAAAAGACCCGAAGCTCTGTGAACAAAAGGCACTCTATAAGCTGTGAATGGAGGGGCAGACGACCTTCATTCAAACATTTCCAAGTAGTCATTACCAAAGTTTTAAGCAATTTGAACTGTCTAACTGGGGGGATGACAACAGTAATTGCGTGTGTCCTTAAGAAAACTGTACACATTTTGATCAATGAATATCCTAAGTTCACTTTGAAAGAAGCAAATAACTAGGAGGTGTGAGTTTTGTTTAAGTTACTTCCCTTAAAATGGGTATTTTTTTTTTTTGGCCAGGGCTGGGTATGAACCCTCCATGTCCGGCATATGAGGCCAGTGCCTTACTCCTTTGAGCCACAGGCGCCGCCCCCTTAAAATGGGTATTTTAGAAACTTCCTGGCCTGCCCTAAACTGTTGACTATCTTGAGGTTAGCAATGATGTGGTCCATGTTGTACAGAATAAATATGTTTGCCACCATGCAACAACTTGCTATCAAAGGTCTTATCTCCCCAGCAGTGAATGGAGCTTAGAGTGACTACCAATGCTGAAGCCGTTGAGTTGTACGGTAGCCCCCAGCTGAGTATCGACAGTGTGAACTTGCTTTAGTCAAGGCCAGCTCTCATTTTTGGAAAGTATTACATTTCTGATTGCATATAGAACATACAAATTGGCAGAGTTTCAGGTATGTTTGCCAGATAATCCCACAACTTCATCACCCCTCTGTAGACACAATCTATCTCCCAAATCACTGATTCTCCAAAGTATTTCAATAATGGAAGGTTTTTGTTTTAAAGCTAAGGCAAACTCAGAACCCCAAACTGTGACATGTGTAAAGCAGTGAAAGGACAGTTGTGAGCCTTTAGTACTTGCCAGCAGTACTACCTTGCTGTACCTACACGATGCTTCTTGTTCAGTTGGTACAGAGTGCTGGGTCCTCACTGAGCCCAATTTGAAAATCATCAGCTGTCCTCAGCATTTAAAACTCCTTACAACTAAAACTATTTCTTTAGCTCCTATAGAAAGTCATTTAAAAAAAAAAAATTAAGGTGCTTTCACCTCACTGCCTTCTGCATGCAGCATTATTTATTTATTTATTTTTTAGTTGAAGTAAAATTTATGTAGAATTTACTGTTACTACCATTTTAAAGTATGTAGTTTAGTGATAATAAATGCATTCATATAACTTTTTAAATTCATGTTAGCTTTTCCTCCTTGCCTATCCCAGCCTCTGGTAACCATCATTCTGTTCTCTGCCTGCCTAAGATTGTTTTTAATATTTAACTACTTCATATGAATGAGAATATGTGAAATTTGTCTTTCTGTGATTGGCTTATTTCACTTAACATAATATTCTCCAGTTCCATCCATGTTGCTACCAATGACAAGATTTCAGTCTTTTTTATGACTGAATAATACTCCATTGTGTATATACACCACGTTTTGACTTGTTATGTAGAATTTACTCCTCTGGCATGTTAACCACCCCAACCACCACATGTACAAAAGCTCATGCCCTTTTATTCATAGGAAAGCCTGCGATCTCCCACTTAGAAGCCATCTTCTCTCTGCAGAGATTACTTAGTTTACTGGTTTTCCATGCTTACCTGATCCAGAACACAGTCTCCCAACAAGAGGGAAAGAAAAAATATATGAAAGAAAGAAGAATGAATATGTTACATGGTGACACATTATACATATGCTATGTATGTGTGTAGCATTTAGGATCATTGAATAAAGAACCAAGTAATCATTCCTGAGTATATCACTACATTAGAGCACATACAATTCAACACAGATTCCGTACTGATGATGATTAGTCATTAAACAAGTTAAGTCATGGTGCATGTATTCTATTTTTAAAAGTGTGAGCATACACCACTGCACTCTAGCTGGGGAAACAAGAGCAAGACTCTGTCTCAAAAAAAAAATAAACAATGTATGAGTGTGCTTAAGAATGATTTTCATCACCAGTCGGTAGGGTCAAGCCTTCCTCTGTGGGTCAGGCTTACTCCTTCCTTCCCTTCTCATTTGCAGCCTGCCAGTGTAATGGGCTGAATACATCTAGGCTGTGAAATCTAATCTGTCTTCAAATTCTGGCTCTTCCAGTCTCTAGCTGTATCACTGTGGGCAATAATCTTACTCAAACTCTCTTTTTCAGTGTAGCAATGGGGTTTAATGAGATAAGTGATGGGCAAATTAGGACTTCATAAATGCTTTTCTCTCATGCTCAGCAGAGAAGCTCCAGTTACTTACACTTTATCATCTTCTAAATTTCCTCTTGTAAATTCACGGTTCATGCCACTTTACCCTTGTATCTGTTTCTGCTTAACAAAATGCCCCAAAACATGGTAGCTTAAAAACAGTAACAATTTATTATTCGCCATGATTATGTGCCATGACTAGGAGCAGATGAGCAAATTTTCCAGATGATATTGGCTAGGGCTACAGTCATGATAGCTTGCGAGGTGAATGTCCAGTATGGTTACTCGAGTGTTAGGGCCCTTGGTGGGGTTGTTGGAACACTGGCTCAGTTCAGCTGGGTCACCGGACAGCCAGGCCTCTCTCGAATTAGAACCAGTGCTTCATTCTGTCCTCTGTGGCCTTTCTGCTTGTCCTCTACAGCCGGATGGCAGACTTACTTTATAAAGATTAAGCCACCAAAAGCAGGGAAGGAGAAGCTGTCAGTTCCTGGAGTTTACAACTAAACTGGCTGAGTGCGTCTTTGTCCTGTTGGGGAAATGGAATCACAGAGTCTGATCCAACTCACCATGGGAGGGGACTGAATAGTCTAGGGAGTGTGGGAAGGCCATTTTGGAAACTGGTTAACACATTAGTGGTTCCTGATTCTCCGTCTCTGACCTGCCCCGTGGCCCTGGTAGCCTTGTATGTTAATAGTGCAGAAGAGTTCTTTTTATAATTCTGCTGTAATCAGAAAACAATGAACCCTGGAAATTGTATAGTTTTTAACATATGAGATGATTGTCTCTGGTCTAGCTTCAAAATACAGTTTATTTCAATGTTGATGAGTAGAGTAGAGCATTAAGAAGAGACCTGAATTAAATATAGTATATTTTTAATATAAGATTTGCTTTCAGAAAGTCTGTCCGTTTGCCCAGACCACCCCAGACTTGAATTAAATTCTGAATTGGCCATCATTCTTTTAAAATGAAACTTACCTTCTCATATCCTTTTCAACTAAAAGTCACCAGAGTGAAAAGAATAAGAAAATATTTTGTAGTTAAACAAATATGTTCAGGGTGAGGAAACATTAAAGATTGATTATCACTGTTTTTTTTAAATCATCATTAATTTTGTCCAAGTAATTTATGTAGTTAATTTTTGACATACCCCAAAGTGTATGGATTGTCATTAATCTGTTCACGAACTTCAGTTAGAAACCAGTGGTTCAATCTTCTTGTGTCAGAAATCCTGAGAATCTTTATAGAAAAATGCAATTATGCCCTGAATTTTATATATACTCTCAGCAGGTGTATAGACACTGCCTGATTCTTCTGTGAATCACAGGGTAAGAACTCCATGTTTCAAAAGTCATTAAATCCCCAGTGACAGGAAAAAGAGGTGTTTCTCTTGATATTTTGTTTTCCAGGGCAGGACTTAGCTAATGGTTTTAAAAGAGAAGTGACTCTTTCAACCATTTAGACAGCAGCCCTTGCTTTGACTGTATTAAGAAAACTCTATCCATTTCATTCTAATCAGATATTTCTGGGGAGGAGGGTCCACCCTGCAAGAAAGAATAACATCTAAGAGGGAGATTAAAGACTTGTCCTGTGCTTTAATTCTCTTCTGTTTGTGATGGTCTGCAGCCTTCTATGGTCAGTGGAAGGGGCAGGAGAATCTGGATTTCAGTACCAGCTTTGAGGGTGCAGCTCTGACAACAAGCACTGGCGCTTTGACCTTGGCCGGATCATTTAAGGCGTCACTGTCTCTGTCTTTCCTCCTGCCTTCGTGTGTGTGCTTGGGTGTATGTGTGTGCCTCTGCATGTCACTCTGTCCTTCTCTTTGCTACTTTTTCTCTGGCTTTTGTACTCCTACTCTCTATCACACCTTGTGTCCTGGCCACTGCCTCTGGGACTCCCACATACTTTCTCTCTCTCTTACTTTCTCTTTCACTTTGTCTCGTTCTTGACCTATCTACATACCCATACAAATATATCTGACATAAAAATATTTTAACCAGGAGGTGCCTGTGGCTCAAAGGAGTAGGGTGCCATATGCCAGAGGTGGCAGGTTCAAACCTAGCCCTGGCGAAAAACTGCAAAAAAAAAAAAAAAAAAAAAAAATATATATATATATATATATATACATACATATTTACCTACTTCACAGAGCGCTGACAATAATCAAATAAGATTATTCGAATGTTTTTGAAGTATTTTAGAACTTTTGCTATGTAAATTTATATGAATCCATTTTTTCCTCTTATTTTATCAAGTTTATTACCGAACAATAACCAGATGGTGGTAGAAGAACACAGCCCCGGGAGACAGGAGCCTTAGGTTCCAGTCCCAGCCTCTGGCTCACTTGCTGTGCCATCTGAGACAAGGCGGCAACCTCTCAGCGTCTCTGTTTCTTCACGAATGCCGACCACGAGCTGCGTGTGGTGAGCTCTGGAGGCCACGTCAAGCTCTGGTTTTCTTTCTGTCTGTATCTCTAGTCTGGTGTACTGGTGAGAAGTGAAATTTTCCCCTGCTTTTCTCATAATAAAATTCTTGAGTACTTTGATGCTAATAGATCATTTTTGCCTAATTACCAGTAGAGGTGAACCCTCCCTGCCTCTGTGAGTTTCATGAGATTGTTACCTGAGAGAACTAGATAACCCCACATGGTTTGTTTTTCAGGGCCATTAAAATAACAGCTTGAAAAAGCATTTGCCCATTACATTCCTCCAGGGGAAACTTTCCGGATATTTGTACCCAGTTTTGATTTTGGAAGGCGGACTTCTCTGACTCATCTATTTGGTATATTGAATTCACCCCAAACAGAGGGGGTCTTTGTTCCAGCACTTTGGGAAATTGGCGTATGCCATTCTGCAGCCTTCGGTGCTGTTATGTTGTTCCGTTGGAAAGCTTTCCTTTCCATGATCTTACTGCTGGGTGGGTGGTGTCCAGGACGCCTGTATCCATACCAAAGGGACCTGGGCTCCCGTAATTGTGCCAGTTTACTTCTCCCATCAGTGTATGTGCTTTCTTTCTGAAGTAATCACTATATACACTTCTTCAATGAGTTTCCTTCTGTTGTGTCACCAGGCCTATCGCTAAGCATCACTGTAGTTTTCTTATCTGAGTGCTCTCAACTGGGGGACGTGAGCTGTGCTGGCAAGCCACCTTCAATCAAATTAATGTGAGATCGACATATTGTCAACAGAGATGGCGACAGTCCCTATTTATCCTGTTCTGCTAGAATGGCACATAAACCGACCAAATATTTATAATGAAATGTTTATTTGGCTACGAGGTGCCTATGCATGCTAATCCTTAAAGAACACCAATGAAGTTTATTTTCTTAATGCTTTCACTTTACTGCTGATGCATTGAAACGGGCTACAGCTGTCTCTTTTTAAAGAAAATGAAATGAAGTAACATCTTGAGATTTGTCCTTGAAAGTTTTGAATACATCAGGAGTGTGACTCTAAGGCTTGAACAGTAACATGTCAGTATGCGCCTTGACTATCTCTTTAAATACTGTACATCAGGGTTTGTTTTCAGTGAAATTCCCAAACTCCCCAAACATTTTATAGCTTAGAGTCTCTGTAATAAAAGCTTAATAACATGAAAATAATGGCTTGTGACTTTGAAATACACATTACAACTCTCAAGTAAACGTAGAATGACCTAATAGTTTTAGTTAACAAAAAGGAGATGTAATTAAGCAGAGGCATTTGATATATATATAGTGCCACTGTATTAAGCCTGGTATCACCACGCCTGGGCAGTGAGCTGTTGGAGGGATGTGGAATTTCCCCCAGGAAGCCTCATTCTCCTGTCTGCATCTAATCTGTGGTGTTGCTTGTAGTAACCCCACTTTCTTTGGATTATCTCGGCACTGGACATGTATTCTCCATATAGTGAGCAGATTTTCCTTGGCACCCCACTACCTCGTATATAAACTAGGGAATGCGTTCCTAATTCTACTTCAGTGTACAGTTTTCTCGGTTAGTCATACCAGAGCCCTTTCTGAATGGGAAATAAACCTCCTTTCCTACCATTATTATAGTACATTTCTTATGATCCGGCACACCTTTCTCCTCTCTCTGAAAAGCCATTCCAGTTCTCCATCCTATAAGATGCAGATTTATTAATCTGATACATAAATTTTTCCTTTTAACCATTGTATTGAAATATATTTCACATACCATACAAATCAGCCATTTACAGTGTGTAATTCAGTAGCTTTTGGTGTATTCACAGATATGCACAGCTACAACCACAGTCACTTTAGAATGTCTCTGTCACCTCAGATAGAAACCCTGTGCCCTTTAGTCATCGTCACTCATCTCCCTGTTCTCCTTTCCAGCCACAGCCTCAGGAACTACTAATCTATTTTGTTCCCCCAAGGGTTTTCGTATTCCGGACATTTCAAATAATGCAGTCACATAATATGTGATATTGTTGTCTGGCTTCCTCCACCTCCCATCATTTTTCCAAGCTCCTTCCTGTTGTGGCCTGTATCCATTCTTCATTCCTTTTTATGGCTGAATAATCTTCCAGTAGATGCCTCATTTTGTTTATCCACTCGTGAGTTAATGGACATTTATTTGCACTGTTTCTACTTTTCGACTCTTGTGACCAATGCTGCTGGGAACATTCATGTACAAGTTTTAGTATGGACATATATTTCCATTTTTCTTTGACAGATCCTTACAAGTGAAATTGCTGAGTCATAGAGTAACTCCATGTTTAATCCTCTGAGGGCTGCCCTGCTGTTTTCCAAAGTAGCTGCACTTTACATTCTCACCAACAGTGTAGGTTCTGATTTCCCTATATCATCGTCAGTAATTGTCATTACTTGCTGGGCACAGGGCCACATGCCTGTAATCCCAGCTACTTGGGATGCTGAGGTGTGAAGATCGCTTGACCCCAGGTGTTCAAGATGAACCTAAGCAAGGTAGTAAGACTGTGGTCTCTAAAGATGGGCAAACCTACGAAAAGCCCGTGGTCTTTATCTAACTTGGGGGGAGGGGAGTTGATTCTAGCCATCGTAGTGGGTGTGCAGTGACAGTTCCTTCTAGTTTTGATTTGTATTTCCCTGAAGACTAATCATGCCCAGCATCTTGTCATGTGCTTACTGGCTGTGTGGGTATCTTCCTTAGAGAAATGTCCATTCATATCAATGACAACTGTTTAATTATTTGTCTCTTTACAATTCAGCTTTAAAAACTCTGTATATATTCTAGATCACAGATACATGATTTACAAACATGTTCTTTGGTGAGATATTTTTCCACATTTCATTTAAAATAAAGCAGTTTTATATTTTGATTAAGTCCAATTTATATCCTTTTTTCTTTTGTGCTCACGAACTTGGTGTTACCTCTAAGAATCTTTGCCAAATCTAAGTTCATGAGGATTTATCCCTATGTTTTCTTCTACAGGAACCTCTTATCTTTAAGTTAGGTCTGACATTGAGGCTTACGAGCCATTTTGACTGATTTTTACGTGTGGTGTAAAGTGGGGTCCAACTTCACTGGTTTTTCATGTTGCTCTCTAGCCAGCCTATCATTTTTTGAAAAGACTATTCTTGTTCCGCTGAATATTCTTCATGCCCTTGTAGAAATTCTTGACCATAAACCAGCCATAAACCAGCATTTTGATATAGACTCTAAATTTTTCTCTACTGATCAACAGGTCTGTGCTTACGGCAGTACCACACTGTCTATGTTACTATTTCTTTGCCATAAACTTTGAAATTGAGAAGTGCAACTCCTCTTTGTTCTTTTTAAAAAATTGTTTGGACTATTCTGAGCCCCTGGAAATTCTACATGAGTTTTTGAATCAATGTATCAATTGTATCGATTTCTACAAACAAGGAATCTTGGATTCTGGCGAGGATTGCGTGGAATCTGCATATCAATTTTAGAATTATTGTCATCTTAATATTAAGTCTTTCAATCTAGGAACATAGATATTTTTCTACTTATTTGGATCTTCTTCAGTTTATGTCTGCAATATTTTATAGTTCTCTGCGTACAAGTTGTATACCAATGTTAAACAATTTATTCCTAAGTGTTTTATCCTTTTATTTTCAATGGAATCATTTTCTTAATTTCATTTTCTGATTTCATCTGACATACAATTAATGAGGACCACCATGGACCACCAGCTTAATACAAATGTGAATTCTCTTCAGTGCATGCCTTTGAGAACTGAGGAGTTCTGATAGAATCTATAATCATAAGTTGCTCTGTGCTATTAGATGTCCCTTCCACTGGGTGCCCACAATGTTTTATAGACTTTAGGTTATCCTAGGTAAGGGTTACATGGCACTCCCCCCTTTCCAATTTCTGTAACTCCTGGGGTAAGTTTCTTAGCATGACATTTTAGAGATGAAGAAAGCCTAAGCATACACTAAGGATAACTCCATCATTAACCGATGAGGAAAGTACTAAGTCAACACAGACTTTTTTACTCCTGTCTAGCATTGTTGTCACTGTCCCACAGGGTTTTGTCATATTTCTGGAAGCTTTTGAGACACAGTCATTATTTTGTTGGATCACTAGGGTGCTGTGGGAAGCGTTAACCTAGGCTAACTGTGCAAAACGATACCATACTGGCTGGAAAGGAGATATACTTAGAAAAATAAACTCTCAATGGTATTGTACATGCTGGGAACTCATGACTCAGCCGTTCCCAACTGACTTAGGTTTGAAGCCAGAGGATTCTATAGTAATAGAAAAAGAATATTTCACCTAAAATGACAAGCAAATGAGATTGTCAGGTTAGGTTGGTGTATGATTATGCTATAACTTTATCACTGAAATATATCATAACGCACAAACATGGACTCTGTTGGAAATCTTTGGAGGCTGAGTGGCCTAAAAAACATAGATTCTATAAACACAAGACTTAAGACTTCTTTACTGGATTTTAAGTAAAAAAAAAAAAAAAAAAAAAAAAGAGTGATAAGTTAATTACTATTGCCAACAAAGGTCAAGTTATAATTCTAAAAAGAATATTTTGACCCCACTGAATCTGACTTTTTTAAGGATACCATCCATGGCATTTCCATTTTCTTCTCTGCATCAGGTTTCCAACTCCTTTGCCTCCGGAGGACTCACTATCTTTGAAATTATAATTTTCTTCCAGTATGTGGGTTTTTAATTTTCTGAGAAGGCGTCAGGCCAAAGTAGTATGATGAAAAGCCCCCTAGTAGTGCAGGGGGCCGAGGTTCTAAGCTTGGCTCTGCTGCTCCTGATGTGTAAGAACTCAGGGCCTCAGCCCCTCAACTGCAAGATGAAGGGGCTGAACTAGTGGCCTCCAAAATCCTCTCAAGCTCTGTGATTCTGTGATATGAAGTTGGAGCTTTTGCTGTTTAATTTTTCCATGGATTTCTGAGATTCTCCTTTAGGATTCCCTGACTCTGAAATAAGTCAAATACAAAAGCTGGGAGATTAAGTGATTGCAGACACTCTTTTCTCTATATAACTTAAAACTGCACAATTCCAGCTTTTTGCAATGAAATTTGAGGGAAATCTGCAGCAAGGGAGCTCTTCATTAGCCTGTGTTGCATAAGCAGTGAAGGCAGCCTGGCTTCTATCATTATCAATACATATCATAGGTTGTGAACTTCATCAATGGCTGCTCCCACTATCGGGAAGCCTTCTGGATACAGTCCTGCCTGGCGGGTTTAATGTTAAGAGTGGGTGTCATCCTAATCAGTTGCCTCTGACAGAGTATAAACATGGTTCCATCTATGCTGTCCCACCCTGGCTAGCTGTGGGTTTCCAGCCCACTGAGCACTTGATGCCAAGCAGTCTGTTAAGGGACTAGGAAGAGACTCTTTGGGGATCTCTGATATTTATCACTGTTAAGGAGATTTGAGGTTCAAAGGGCCAGGACTCATACATACACCATGTTATTCTAAATATCAGATCAAGCACATTTTGTTTTGCCTTTTTGTCTTTAGCATATTTATTAACACTTTTTTTCCTGCGGCTAAATATAGTTCAAAGACCTAGCATGAGAATCAACACAGTTGGATTTTCTTTTTAAGTCAATAGGTCTTGATTTATTTACGAATTCCAGGCTAAAGAGTGATGTCCTTCACATAAAGAATTCCATTTCCAGAGAAATGAATCACATTGCATTTTAAGTACAGACTCTTAAATGGGTAAAACATATTTAAAACTCGTTGCTGTAAATAACTGTTTCCTGACTTAAAATGTACAGATAAAAAGAACTGAAGCCTAAGTGGAGAAGTAACATGGGTAGACACACACACATACAGACACACCTCTCTCTAAATTAGGGAAATGCAGTGACAGGGTCAGAGAGTGTATTGGTGAAAGCAAATGATGAAATGAATAACCAGTGAAGTATTCATGAAAATGATTTGGAATTAATTGTATCTTCAGATTCTTACATTTTTGTTACATAACCAAGAAAACATTCTTAAGGTGAATGTTGCAAAATTTTCCAGCTGAACATTTTCTGTATCTGTTAACATAATTAAACATATTATTATTTTTCTTTTCTTTTTAATTTAAATGATTTAGGGCTACAAATGATTTTTGTTACATGGCTGAATTGCATAGTAGAGAAGTTTAGGCTTTTAATAACCCCGTCACCTGAATGGTGTACATTGTACCCAATAGGTAGTATCTCATCCTGCACCCCCTCTTACCCTCTGCCTCTGAGTCCTCACAGCCCAGTAAGTCACTGTATTTGGATGTGTAGACCCATTGCTTAGCTTTTACCTATAAGTGAGAACATGCAATAATTGTTTTTGTTTGTTTGTTTGTTTTGTTTTGTTTTTTTGTTCCTGGTTACTCATAATTCCTTCTAGTTCCATTCAAATTGCTGTAAAAGACATTATTTCATTATTTTTGGTGGCTGAGTAGTATTTCAGAAAGATATTATTTCATAGTTTTAAAAATTTACTATTTTATAATGATGTGCTAATCCTAAAGCAGATGAACATTTTCTGCAGAAACATTTTTTAATTTTAATTTAATTTTATTTTACTGAGATAAAGTCTTGCGTTATCTCCTAGACTAGAGTATAGTGGCATTGTCATAGTTTACTGCAATCTCAAACTCCAGGGCTTGAGTCATCCTCCTGCCTCAACTTCCCAAGTAGCTGCAAGTAGCCTACATGAGTGAACCACAACACTCGGCTAATTTTTCTATTTGGTAGAGATAAAAATAGGAAGAATGCTTTTACTCAGGTTGATCTCAAACTCTATTTTAAAACTGAAGGTAAAGGTCTTATCTTACCTCTTACAGGACAGTATAGGACATATCTGTCACTCCATATGAATCAGAGTTGTCACTGTAGCACTATGGGCAGCATATAACTAATAATAGTAATTCTGTAGTAAACACATGTCAACTTGAGCTACTTTACACATTAAAATAGTCATGTATACCTACAACTTTATGTTTATAGAAACTTAACATATTAGAATGTTAGGTCAAGGTCAATAAAATACTTAAGAAAAACGCAAAAGGAATCTTTAACCGATTATAGTCTTTCCTGAGGAATTTAGAAATAGCCAACTTTTATTAACTGAAAAATAATGCCTTTTGCATTTTTTTGATGTTGTTAATGGTGTAACTGTTCTTGTTTGGTTTCAATGATTCTGTGCTCATTCCTTACTGAAGGGAATAAGGAGTTTTTCAAAGCTCTCTTGAAAATGTATCTCAAGACATTTTGTAGTAGACAAAATTTATCTGAGGAGCTATTGCCATAGGTTAAGTGGATCATAGACCTCAAAACATAGTAGAGAGTGGTAATCATGGCACCTGATAGAATTATTCTCCCATAAAGATCTGAGGGAATATGTATGTATTTCTTGTGTTTAACATATGTTATATACAAGATATGTTGCCTTTAATCTATATCAGGGGTCCTCAAACTTATTAAACAGGGGGCCAGTTCACTGTCCCTCAGACCATTGGAGGGCCCCGGGAAGAGTCGGCTGCTAAGCAGGACAGGCAGTGGCAGCAAAAACACCCAGTGGTCTGGATAAATGTCCTAGGTGGGTCGTATGTGGCCCATGGGCTGTAGTTTGAGGACACCCGATCTGTATAATCAAGCCTATATTGATGGATTGTAACCTAGGCATCAAAGAAGTGGTCTTGATTAAAAATTTTAAACTTTCGTCTGTGATCTGTCAAGGTAACGTTGAAATGACTAAACAAATAAATGTGCTGTTTTTTAAAGTCTGAAAAATGTTAAGTGTAGGAAAAAAATTGAGAACTAAGCCAGTCATTCACAGGGAATAATATAAAATTGTGTTTTAGGGATACTGAGCAGTTTTTAACAGTCACTATAATAATTTTTTCTCAGGTAGAAGAGCATCGGCAATTTAAAAAAAATTATCTTTCTCTTTATGTGTAATTACTGTTTCTTCTTATGTTATAAATTCCATTTTGCTATTCTTGACAATAAGCAAACAACATTAATTTTAAATGAGGATCCGTAAAAATCCTATACTTATTGAGATGTATAAAAAATCAGTTTTGCTTACTGGAGGGGTATAATGCTGTTTAATATACTTTTCTCTTTACAATTAAATTAGATGTTTCCTTTTTAGGGAAGAAAAACTCATAAAGGAAACAGCCTTGGAGATGTAATATGCTCTAACATATTAAAATAATTAGACTTCTGTCTCATTGAATTGTGTGTGCTCCAGGTTTGATAGTGATAAAAGCATGAATATTAGTATGATTAGGAAATTACATCATGTCACAGCATAATTGATTGATTGATAGCTGAATGAAAACTAACCGTAAAGCATGTGAAAATAAATGTGTGTTCTGTAGTTATTCAGGCAGAATTTTTTCATCTACCCAGTTACAAGATTAGTAGCTGAAATGCTCATCTTCCAAACAAATGGCATTGATATTTCTGCCTTTTGCCTATGTCTGGGTATGCTTTCATTATAATACTGGCTAGGGAAAGAATAAGAGGATTTGAAGTGCTTAGTGCTCAATTCGGCATTTAATTGTTTTTCAAGACTTGTCAGATGGACCCCACGTTACTAATTGACTCTGTGAGCAATTAGTGTTTTGGAATTTACCTTTGTGAACCTCAAGTTTTAAATGTAAAGCCCCACAAACGTAAGAGTTAATACTCTCTTGTCTCTGGAGAACTGAATTTCCCAAACATTTAAATTATCATTAATTTTTAAAAAGCATTCTGCCTTTTTTTCGGCTTGTGTTTTCACTTTCTCATTCTCTGTCTTGATCTTTTAAAGATTCCTGCTCACACGCGTCTTTGGCAACCCTCGCGCTAGCATAGAAGGGCTGGAAGCGCAGGACCACTGCAGGATTCCGTTTCAAAGCTGAACCAATATTCACCATTGACATATCCATTCATCTGTGCAGGGTCATTGGAAATCCTCTCTCTCTAGTTTTTCCTTCCCTTCAGGGAGCAATGCTTAAAAGAGCAAACCCCTGGTGTGAAGAGATAGGAGAATTCTCAGCACGGCCAATGGTGCCAGGAATCGAATTAAAGTTGTCCATTTGCAGATGACCGTCTATTGGAGCTCCCAGCACACGCAGGCACTGTGCTTTCTGTTGATGCTTTGTGTACTCGAAATTCTGTCAGTGCCACTTCAATTTAATTTTTTTATGGCAAAAGTCATATCATGCCAAAAAAAAAAAAATTACCAGGAGATTAACAATACTAGGATTTGTGTTATTCTGTAGAACCAGCGCATTTTACTCAATTCCCAAGGCTTGCTCAAGGAAAAATAAAAATGTTAAAGCTTTACATGCTTGTGGCAAGAAAGGGCTGTGCTTTGCAGAGCCAAACAAACAGCAAAAGTTAAGTCATTACTGAGTGCACGCTTCTTTTTTGAGGAGTTTAAAACTTGTCATTTATTCTGCAATTGTTGACACTCCCAGATCTGTTTTGGCATAAATCACATTTGGCTATGACTGAACCTACAATTTTTGTCTATCTTCACGTGCATTATCTCTTTTAAGTGAGAGACAGTGAGGAGACGCGAGTTGCCATTAAATCTTCGAGGCTAGAAGTCAGCGCGGAGCACGTTTTCTCCGGTTTAATTTCTTTTGCTCTCATAGAAGATGCTGCTGTGGCTTCATTTATCGGACAGAGTTAACAAACTGTCAGAATTATATCTGTGAGAAAAAAACGTGAGGACCGGAGGTAGCATACAACCTATGGAGGAGGCGAATCTTGAGAATGCAGGGTGTTTTCTCCAGGGCCAAAGAACCAAAGTATATTTCACCAATTACTGAGTTTTGTGCTTGTGGTGGCCACTGCTGTGTTTTCCTCTTTCACTTGAATTTTTCCTGTTTTATTTGCAAATTGTGAAGAATGCCTTGCACAAAGTAGGCCCTCAAGAAGTATCCATTGATAGAACGAGTTGGTGATGGTCAGTGTTACTTTTCTATTTATCCTAAAACACCTTATTCTTTTTTTCTTAGTATTTGGTTTTATTTATATATAAACATATATATAATACATATATAAATAATATAATATATAATAAATATATATATAAATATGTTTATATATAAATATATATATTTATATGCCTTACTTGGCAAATTCTATTTAATATTGTATTGCTTATCCTCTGGACGCAAGTCTTACATACATCCCTACTACTGTATTTGGGAAAATGCGAGGGACATATTTACCATCAACTTTTCTTACCCATTCAAATATCATCGACAGCAAGTCATTGTGCAGTGCCTTGTACATAGCACCTTCATTATGATCTCACCATTGGAAAGCAGGCCTGTGCAGCTTTAAAAAGAGAGGTAGTGTTGCAGCAAACAGCTTAATCTAACTAAGTGACCTACACAAAAGAGAAAATGTACAATAACAGTCAAGCTTGTAGAAAGGGCAGGGTGTATTCTAAAGTAACCCAGGACTGATTTTAACATATCACTCACAGTGAGGAGACTGTGCCATCATTGTAAGAGTGTGCTCCATAACTGATTTTAGAAGTACCTACTACTGTCTTTGGATTGATTGAGAAACGCTTACAGCATGATTCTTCTCTCAAAAAAGTCAAAATAAAAACAAACTATTTCTATCTGTGTATCTATCATACAAGGTATCTATTTTTTTTTCAAGTTATGCCAAGGATGAGTTTGCATTGATATAATTAAGCCATTCCTTTTTTTTAGTGATCTAGACCTTTTTAAGAAATGTCATATCTGGTTATCCTCAATAGAAAATAACCCATCAAAGTTACCATGGTGTAGCCTTAAATCTTAAATATCAGTCTGTGCCCTCTAACCGTTAGGTATCAAATGTCATTTAAACCAGTTGTGGTATAAACTCTGTTAATAGAGCTTTGCAAATAGAATGCAAATGATATGATATAAACTATAAAAGACATTTTCAGGCTCGGCACCCTTAGCTCAGCAGCTAGGGCGCCAGCCACATACACTGGGGCTGGCGGGTTTGATGCTGGCCCGGCCTGCCTAACAACAATGACAACTACAGCAAAAAAATAGCTGGGTGTTAAGACAGGTGCCTGTAGTCCCAGCTACTTGGGAGGCTGAGGCAAGAGAATCCCTTAAGCCCAAGAGTTGGAGGTGGCTGTGAGCTGTGACGCCACGGCATTCTACCAAGTGCAACATAATGAGATTCTGTCTCAAAAAAGAGAAATTTTCAATCCTGTTTCTAATATCTGTTTTTGATTGTTTGTTACCCATATGAGGTTTTTAAACATAATATTTAAATACATGGATTGAATATTTTCTAGTGATCTTATTATCTTAGAGTCTTACTTGATAGCACCCATATTCTCCAGTGAGATCTTGTTTATTCAGTATCTTGCAAGGGCTGCAATAATGAATATAGAAATTATCAAATGCATTTGAAATTAAGCATACGCATAGTAGGTATCAGTGCAAAATGTGTATTATTCTAATTTAATAAAAAATTAACAGGACTCTTTAGCTAAATAATGACTTTTCTATGTTTTATGAGAATTGCATAGGTCAGATTGTCACAAATTTGAAACTTGTAAATATTTTCTTATTATTTATTGAGCACATACTCTGGATAATACAGTGCAAGGTTCTGGGAATGTAAGATGAATAAGACAGTGTTAGCCTATGAGGGACTGAAGCCTTAGCAAACTTTGGTACAAAGTAAATGCCATATTGTGCTGAATGATTCTTACAGGGAATTTACCATGAAAGAGTATAGACTCCTCTTCAGTTCCCAAAATATTTTAACACATGTCTATGTGGCGGTATCTGACAACATTTTAATCACTGAACAGTGGGCGCTAATGTAGTCATATCACTTAACACTGCCAGCTTTTTTAGGAAAATGTCTGCTGTAGCATCACTGTTACGAGTTTATAGATTTTGATCCACACACATACACACATGAAAATGGTAAATACAGAGACTAGAGGAAAAAGATTGCTGACCTCAAGGACCTTATATTCTAATGGGAGAGCTGAATAGCTGCAGCTTGGCCACAGGGCATTTGGCCTAGGAAATAAAAAATGGTGTGGAGAGGGAAAGAGCATTCGTGGCAGAGAGTGCAGCCTATACAATGACATAAGAAATGAGACAGTCTAGGTTACTCCTATAAAGTACATACAGTATGCCTTCAGCAATATAAGAAATAAAAATACATAGAAAAAGTTGAAGCAGCTGGGTGTGGTGACTGATGCCTTTTTGTAATCCGAGCACTCTGGTAGGCCAAGATGGGTGGCTCACTTGAGGTCAGGAGTTGGAGACCAGCCTCAGCAAGACCCCATTTTTACTAAAAATAGAAACATTAGCTGGGTGTGGTAGCAGGTGGCTGTAGTCCCAGCTACATAGGAGGCTGAGGCAAGAAGATTGCCTAAGCCTGGGAGTTTGAAGTTGCAGTAATCTGTGATGATGCCATTGTTCTCTAGCCCAAGTGACAGAGCCAGACTTTAGTCTCACAAAAAAAGAAAAGGAAAAAGAAGGGGAGGGGAGGGGAAGGAAGGAAGGGGGAAGAAAATATTGTAGGCAAATATTCAAAGAAAAAGACTTTACATGAAAAATGACTTTACATGTAAATGATGGATGTCATCACTACATGATGACAATGGTCACTTTTTATTTATGTTTCTATATTTTCCATATTGGTATAATAAGTTTGTATTTTAAAATCAGGGAAACTAGTTTTTCTCTCTTTTTTTTTAAATAAGCAAAAAATAATTACACATATGCATACATAACAAGTAAAGAAGAACCAGAAGGAAAAATACATGGAAATCTGAGCGACCGTGATGAAAATAGATGAGACTGACTAAAGCATTAGTTTAGGAATAAAGAAATATTGAAGAAGATTCAATTTTGGTGTTTAAGTGGTGAATTGAGAAGTCTTTTTCATGGACTGAATGGAAGGTAAAAGGGGAAGAGCTAGATGCCTGGGAAATCAGTGAATTTTCTTAGCACATGTTGAGTTCGTACCCATCTGGTGGGCAATTGTACAGATGGTTTTGGAGCTCCAGAGCAAGACCTAGACCACAGATTGAGACTTAAAATCATGAACAAATTGTAGACATTTTGGCTCATGCCTGTAAACCCAGTGCTCTGGGAGGCTGAGGTGAGTGGACTGCTTTAGCTCAGGAGTTTGAGACCAGTCTGAGCAAGAAAGACCGAGACCCCATCTCTAAAATGAGCTAGGCATTGGGGCAGGTACCTGTAGTCTTAGCTACTAGGTAGGCTGAGACCAGAAGTCCACTTGAGCCTAAGAGTTTGACGTTGCTGTAAGATAAGATGCCAGGGTACTCTGCTGAAGGCAACAAAGTGAGATTCTGTCTCCAAAAAAAAAATCATGAATGCAAGCCCCAACAGTACATGTGGTCTTCCGGAAACAGTATACATAGAGTTGGAAAAAATGTTCAGGGCTTAAATCTTTAAACCCGTTTAAAATTGGTGTGATACTAAATCTAGTTCTGTTTAGTCTGGGACTGTGTCGGTGGTAGAAAACCAAGGCTCCTGTGAGTTGGAAAGAAACCTGTGAAGCCCCTAGGCTGCAGTATCCCTGAAACACAATCACAGAGGCAGCTGTAAGTGCAGGAGCTGTTAAGAGTAGCAGTTAAGACATGGACTTTGTAACCAGACTGCCTAGTTTCAAACCGTGGTTTCTATGAATATTAGCTGTGTGATTTTGGCCAAGTTATGTGATCTCTCACTGGCTTAGTTTATTTGGATAATGAGGATGTAATGGGATGATGAGGAATAAAAGATTATAAATATAAAAATGGAAAGCGCTCAGAATGTTGCCTGGCCCATGGACAGTGTAGCAGATGCTAGCTATTGTTATTATCATGCTCTTTAAATATATCCAACTATAGGGAACTTCATATTTCATAACTCTAGTTGTTTGAGACAAAATATTTTAATGAATATAACAGTTATTGTCAGGGCTGGGATAAGAATTTAAACCTTCTTATCATATATTAGTAGAGGAAAGATCAGAAGGTGTTTCTTACTATGCTCCTGAAATCTACCTCCGTGTAACCTCCCCTCATTACAGTATTTCCCCATGCTTCAATCCCCTGGAACATCAAAGAACTCCCCTAGCCAGTGAGAGTTCTTTAAAAGTAACATGATACGCTGGTTGCTTTGCTTATATTGTCTCATTTAATCCTCCGAACAATCTTTCCTGAAAAATATTACTTTCCCCATTTTGAATGAGGGAGACTGAGACGTAGAAAAGCTAATTTTCCAAAGTTCCCAGGACTAGTAATTAGAACTCTAGGGATTCAAACCTGGAATGATTCAAATCAAATGTATGTCTAAATTCAAATCTATCATGGTCAGAATATGACGATACTGACATTTTTAGCACAGTTGACAATTACAAATGAAAGACAATTTTTACAGTAAATGATGATTTTTTTTAAAGGTAGTTCTTCCTGTTAAGAGTAAATAAGATATTGTGAATGGTATGAAAAGTGATATTGGCAAAATATATAAAATATTCTATTTCCTATTTTGTTCTTTACAACAAAACCCTGTATTTTTTCTCCATTCTATAAGGCATATACCAACTTGTAGATTCTTAACCTAAAATAATGTGAAATATTTCATGGATAGAAGTTGGTGAGAGGTTCAGAAATTACAGAAGAAAGGGCTGGAATCGCACTCCTTCTGATCCCTTACCTCTATCCTTCGGAAGGCATACGGTCCTTGTCAAGTGAACATGGAGGTGACAAGTACTTACTGAAGGAGCTCAGATGAATTTGCTCAAGACCTTCGAGTGGTGAAGCTGGGCGGATTACTGTTTATGTGGGAAAGTATCTTGCTCAGTGTTAGCCTTCAAGACAGTACCAAAGCCAATGTGTGAAGAATACAGATTTTAGTAACAAAACTATTAAAATGAAAGCAGTAAACTTAAATTCTGGTCCCCATTCTGTGCATTATTAACCTGTGTGGTAGCACTTTATAGCATATTGCATACATTATCTCATTTGGCATTTATAGGAATTCTATAGGATTGGCTAGCGAGGAATCTTAAATTCCAAGATCGGACTTCAGACTCACATTATTGTCATCGTATTTAGGGAGCTGATACTGAAATGTATGTCTTTTGGCTGCTAGTATAATATTATTGTTGAAAAATTACAAAATTAGGCATAAAATTAAGCATTTAGTTTGGAGACCACTAACTTTTTGATGTATATCACTACAACTATCTTTTAAGGGTTAGGAAACAAGGAGGGCCCCATGTTTTAGAAGGTTCAGTCTTGCCCTTCTTCAGAATTCTCCTTTACTTCATTGTAAGGAAACCAGAGCGCCATGAGAATGTGCCCCCTTGAAACCTAGGCCCTTCATTTAAACCGTGCTCCAGGCCCCTGAAATTCCCTAAACGAATAATGATCAGCCTGCTTCCAGGACCTGTGCAGGGCTTGGCTCCAGGTATGTCCTTCCAAGGTTGGAAAGTACCCTCAGTGTTATATATAGCTCTAGACCCAAGGTGAGGCCAAGGGGCCACTGGTTGAAGGTGGGAGGAGAGCAGGGCATGAATGTCACATTCTTACAGCGTGCTAACCCTTCATGCTGTGGGATGATGGGGCGCAAAAACAAAATAATTGGCCATCAGTTAGCTTCTCCCATTCTGGAAGAGCTCTGATGACCCAGGAGACAGAGAATTCTGAATTTGAACCCAGCTTTCCAGGTGTTTATGAAGATACAATTCTCAAGATAGGAAGACAGAGTATATTTTATCTATTAATAACATTGCCCGTTTTATAACTTTTTAAATTTTCATAATATATGACTCTTAAATACCTTAAATATTTAGAGATATGTATTAGTATGTATTAGGGCTTACATGGTATATATATATTATATATATACACATATGTATCAGCTATTTTGTATGGATACTCTATCACTGGACATACCACACGAAACAAGACAGCATACCTGCCCTATTCGAATGGTATGGATTCTTGTATCAAAAGGATTGGTCTAGTAGGAGATACAGATGAAGTAGGAAAATAAAATGCCATATAAAAATGCATAAAAATAACATGGAATAGTAGTACAGGGTGATGAGGAGAATGGTAGAAAGGGAGGGAAAGCTTCCCAGAAGAAAAAGAAAGAGGGGGAGAATTCTCAAGCTGAATGTCTTAACCTAAAATACTTTATCTTAAGGAATCAAATATTTTACCACCCTAACAAAGACAGTTCAGCATTCTAATTTCTAGGTAATGATGATGAACTTGTAGAACAAAGTTTGCATTATCCATGAAAATACCACATTAAATGTTGTTTGTTAAAACACTTTCTGTGTGCTCATATATGCTTACATTATATATCACATGATCTATATAGTGGGCAGAAGACACTAAAATATAGAGTACTAGATTAAAACCATGCGTAAGAGTTGGCCAATAGGCTGAGTGTGGTGGTTCATGCCTGTAATCCTAGCATTGGGAGTCTGAGGTGGGTGGATCACCTGAGACCAGCCTGAGCAAGAGTGAGACACCATCTCTACAAAAAAAGGAAGAAAAGTAGCTGGGCATTGTGGCAGGCACCTGCAGTCCCAGCTATCTGGGAGGCTGAACCCAAGAGTTTGAGGTTGCTGTGAGCTGTGATGCCACCACACCGTATTCAGGACGACAGAGTGAGACTCTGTTTCTAAAAAAAAAGAAAAAAAAAATTAGTCAATAAAACATGATGGGATCTTGTGAATCCAGCAGGGGGGAAACGTTGATGTGAACATGAACTGCACATGCATCCCCTTCCCATCTTCAGCTCTTGTATAGTGGCACCCTGGGGGAACTCTCCCAGGATTAAGACCCCAAGGAGTAAATTCCAAGGAAAAAGTAAGACCCAAAGGTATACCATATGCAGAATTCTTAGTCACCAAATCATTTCTTACTCTGTGAAATAAAAAGGAAGATTATAATAGAAGAAAAATGTGTTTCTGATTGGAGCCCAGAGGAGTTTGATGAAGCCCAGATACAAGTTGCACTTTTCCAATTTTTAATGAGCTCTAGATGGAACGAGATTTTTTTTTTTTCAGACAGATTGTCACTTTGTCACCCTCAGTAAAGTGCCATACCATCATAGTTCACGGCATCCTCAAACTCTTGGGCTTAAGCAATTCTCTTGCGTCAACCTCCCAAGCAGCTGGGACTACAGGTGACTGCCACGATGCCTGGCTATTTATTTTTTGTTATAGTCGTTGTTTAGCTGGCCCAGACCAGGTTCGAACCTGCCAGCCTCAGGACATGTGGCCGGAGCCCAATGTACTACGGGCACCTAGCCGGGATTTTCTTTTTCACTGAAGGAGAGACCATAAGGAGTATCTTTAGGCAGCAATTATTTGTTTCCATATAGCTTTATGCAGATGTCCTCACACTGCGGCCGGCCCGCGGGCCACATGTGGCCTGCTGAGGACGTTTATCCGGCCCACCAGGTGTTTTTGCTGCAGCAGCCTGTCCTGCTTAGCAGCCCACTCATTCCGGGGCCCACAGTCTGGCCCTCCAACGGTCTGAGGGACAGTGAACTGGACTCATTTAAGAAGTTTGAGGACCCTTGGGCCTTTATGTATGTCTTCAAAAACTAAAAGTCTTCTTGAAGGTTGAAATCCTTATTAAATATTTCAATAATAACAGCCAGTCACCATCCCTCTTTTAGTACAAGTCTTTACTGAAGTTGGAATGTAGTTAGGCCTATTTTTTCCAGAGTACTTCTTTCTACTCATATATAGCAATAGCACTATTGTCCACTATTGTTTGCACGTGATGATTTTCTGATGGTGGTTGTGGATTTGCCTTGATCTTTCCACATTCTCTTTCACCTTGACCTTCTTTGTGACCAGGGTTTGCACCTGTTTAGGACCGGGAACATGAGTCTCCCTGGTGTCTCATAGGAAGATCAGAGTCATAACTGACTCCTAGGCATGTCTCAGGAACAACAAAAGGAATTCTAGAAGACAAACTTACTCTCCCTGCCCTTTAGCTCCTCCCTATTCTTTTCAAACGAAGAGGTACCTCTCTCTTTCCCCCAGTATTTGTCTAAACCTTATGTGTTCTTGATTCTGTCTCCCTATTTTCTTGAGGATTCTGTTCCATCAGTTCCCACTCATGTCCCACCCACACAGTGTTGCATCTTTTATTTGTCCCTTTCCATCATGTCTTTCCCTTCTTCCTACAGCAGAGTTTGGCAGACTTTTCCCTTGAAGGGTTAGAGAGCAAATATTTTCAGCTTTATGGGCCATATGGTCTCTGCTACACTCTTCAACTTCGTGATACACATGGTAGTGAATGGGTGTGACTGTGTTGCAGTACAACTTTATTTACAAAACATGTTACACTAGATTTGGCCTGCTGGGTCTGGCATAGTTTGCTGACCCCATATCCTTTAAAAACATCCCTCGGCCCATTCTTCTTTGTCTCGTAAACTCACCATTGCTTCTGACCTCACCCTCTGCTGATGTTCTCCCTTAGTCACCTCTAGCTGCCAAGTGTCTGTTTTCTCTGCTAATCCTACTGGACTTCCTTAAACACTCTGCCTATAAACCTTTCCTTCCCTGACTTGTAATAGCACGTTTTGTGCTCACTGAAGAACTTCTGAATCCTCACTGCCTCTTTAAATGTCGGTATAACCCAAGAGTTCCATTCTCATCTTATTTACATATTTTCTCTTTGCTGTGTCTTCCATGACCATAGTCTCAAAGTCAGTGAATTCCTATATGCTCTCAGAGCTCCTTGTAAAGCTTTGACTGCTCTCTCATCTTGCCAGCAGCCAACTGATTAGTTGTACAATCTAATACAACCTTTTTGGAAGAAAGTAGGGAGAATCCTCAAAGAACTCAAACTAGACCTGCCATTTGATCCTACAATCCCATTATTGGGCATCTCCTCAGAAGAAAAAAAAATCACTTTATCATAAGGACATTTGCACTAGACTGTTTATCACAGCTCAATTTACAATTGCCATACTCTGGAAACAACTTAAATCCCTATCAATCCAGGAATGGATTAACAAGCTCTGGTATATGTATACCATGGAATACTATTCAGCCACTAAAAAAGATGGAGACTTTACGTCATTTGTACTAACCTGGATGGAGTTGAAACACATTCTTCTTAGTAAAGCATCACAAGAATGGAGAAGTAAGAATCCAGTGTACTCTATTCTGATATAGGGAAAATTGATGACCTAGTACATTGTAGGGGGTGAGCGAATGGGGAGGGGACAGACGAGGGAGGGGGTGGGGGGTCATAGTGTGTGACACATCTCTTCTCTTAGAAGTGGGACTCAATTATAAAAGAGACTTTACCTAACAAATGCAAACAGTGTAACCTGGTTCTCTATACCCTCAATGAATCCTCAACAATAATTAAAAAAAAAATAAATAAAAACCTTGGAATAGTTCTTCAAGGAGAGACAAACTATAGTAATTTTGAGTCACATGATCCAAGTTGTAATTCTGGCTCAGGGGTAGCTTTCGGAAAGTTCCTCAAGTTTGTGAAACCTGTTTTATCATAAATAAAGGCAGATAACAATCTCTAACTGGGAGTTTGGAGGATTAAATATAATATCCATCACCACCTCTTTATTAACCCTTTGACAACTATCTCATAAATATTTCTACTTTTATAGCGATGTCCTTTGAGTGTCCCCTTTCCTTCATTCCTCCACACTCAATTGCTTAGCTCATCCTTTTGATTCTACCTATAAAATCTTTCTAGATTTTTTTCTCTTCCTTTTGCCTATGGTCAGGCTGTGCTTCAATTTTTTACACCTCTAATTTTCCCTGTGTATTTTTATTATTTATACTTTGCTGAAGAACAGATCAGGGAGATGCTTTATGGTGGCAGTAGGAAGTCCCTTTGCAGTCTGAATTCAATCTTCATACCTACCTCCATCCCACCTCTGCATAGACATATACTTCTGTCCCATTTTCTAACTATATCATGCTACTGTGTTTCCAGAACCTTCCAGGCACGCTTGGTTTCATCTGTGTTCATGACCCCAGGTCATGTCTCAGGCAGGAAACATGTCTCTTTTCTAACTGGTAAGATCCTATTCAATCTCTTTTATTTGGACTATTAACTCCTCTCTCCTTTACTTTGACTATTAATTCCTCTCTGTAGCCACCTTGCTATACCAGACTTAGAACTAAATGGGTTTTTTGGCTGATTTTTCCCTAGAAATAGGCTATAAGCCCCATCAGGGCAGAGACCTATATTCCCTAGCACTTAGGGTAGTTCTTAGATAATAGAATGCACTCAAATATTATTAGAACATAATTGTCATTGTCATTGTCATAGTTTAAACAATGTAGCCATTTGATCCCATTTTTCTGACAGTGACAGTAAAAGCTGCCAAGTTTCAGAAATTCAAGGATGATATTTTCTTAGGATTCTAGTTCTGAGACTTACAATGTATTTTCTCTGTAATCTATGTACTGGTAATAGATAAACTAGTTGAAAAGAGGAAGAAAGGAGGGAAGGAAAGGAGAGAATTTGTGGCCTCCACGATAGAGCCCAAAGAGGAATGAGAGAGAAGAGTTAAAACCTAAGTTAAAGAAACAGAATTCTCAGGTTTCATTTTGGTTTGCCTGTTTGCTTATTTGTTTGTTTCATGAAAATGCCTTTTCGTTTCAGGAATATGGCAAGTGATGAAATTGAGTCAGAAGTAATTGGTAAGGCTGATACTAGGTATTGCAGGTCCTTGATAAATTATAGGAACTAATGACTTCTAATTCTTGAAAATTATTTGCAGGCTTAATTATATGCCTTCTGAGTATCTTTAGACTGATGTCTAAATGATATGGCCAAATGATAAAGTATAAAATCTACCTTGTTTAAAAAGTCTTGCTGGAATAACAGGCTCCCCATAACTGCTACCTTTATTATGCCAGCTGACCCCTCCCTTGTGTTACACAATAGCATGTTTACATGTTGTTTTCTGCACTAGAATCTGTTTTTTTCTTTTAACTTTTAGGATGGTTTATTCTGCACTAGACTCTTATTAATGCCTGTTTCTCTCCTCCTAGTTCATGTTTCTCAAGTTAGAAATGATGGACAAGGCAAATTTTGCCAATTTCCTATAACCCAGGGTTAGATCCTGATGAAGTATCTTTTAACTAGGAACTTAATTCCTAATTAAATGTCGTCGTTAGAGCTAGCTTTATCATTATGGAATATTATTTTTAAAACTCACCTACAGAATAATCCTTGTTCATCATTATTATTATTGTTATCATGACTCTTATTTGCTTTTGTAATAAAAACATTCATAAATGTTATGATTCATAAATGGAGTTGTTTATAATTATAAGAAGGCACTCCAAAGGCATTGAATGGGACCCCTTCTTAGTTTTTTGTTTTGTTTGTTAATTGCCTAACTGTGAGTGATTTTAAGATGCATGATAGAAGTTTTCCAGTAGTTTTATGAACTATTTTTTTCTTATGTAGCACTGAATACAAATTCAGTCAGGATGTAAACAGGAAGACATTTTGATCTGAAAGCCATATGCATTCACAAGGGAATGAATTTGGTTTCTTCTCTACTTTGTAATTCAAAGGAGTGCATTCCAAAAAATCAGACGAAACAAGTCATTAATTTGACAGTCTCAGTTCTCATGGCCCTATTGATTCTGAAAGCTGAAAACAGTTATGGAGGCTTATTGGCTCCAATTAGGAGTCATGAAGCTTTCGAGGTTAGAAGAAATAGCACATTGGAAGAAGAATCATTGAGTAACAATCTTTCTGAACATTTTATCATGAACGGCTACAAAGTTTTGGTCCTCTGATTTTTTTTTTGTACTTTTTCATTTATTAATTATTTTTATGAACCTATTTTAGAATGCTCAGAATCTAAATTCAAAGCTGATTATGTCATCTTTTGGGTTGCTTTGAGCAAGCAAAAGATATTATCTTACCGCGTGAGAGGTTTTATTTCATATGCCTCAGGATCTCTATTGATGGAATAATCAGTGCAGGGTCTACAGAGATACACTTACTTTAGCACATGCATCATCTTGCATGGATGTAACTCCTGTCTTTAGAGGTGTCTAACAGTTTTTTTCCCTTATCAATAAGAAGCCTAACTAACATTCAGGACCACCCTAGTGTGTATAAATAATATATATCAGCAATACTGCCCTTTCATGTTAACAGCTTAGTAAATAATACTGCAAAAAGGAAAAATCAAGGAGGAAAATGGTATTCACATTTTTAAGAATAATAGCTAACGAAGCAATATAATGTTATTTATATCTGCCATTATGAAAGGTCAACATGTCTTCAAATATTCTTTTCGGAATGTCCATTTATTCTGTGTTTAACTTAGTGATAGAAATGCCATTTTCCCTTTTAATGATGAGAATATATTTATATCTGGGGTAATTTTCTTGTATCATCAAATGGCAGGAAGACTTTTTTCTGGAATGAAGAGATACTGAGGAGGAAGAACTTAATAGCTAGTATCAATTAGCAGTGAGAAAATCCTGGGTTACCATTTGCTAACAAATCCTTGGTTGAAAAACCTCTTGACTAGGTTGGCACTAGCCTAAAATTTGCTGTGCAATGAATATAATCCAAGTATATTTAAAACAGAAAAAAAAATTGCAATAAATCTAACATCATAGCAACCGATTCATAGAGCTTAATTACGACACTACTAAATGTGAAAATCTATTCAGCGCTAGGAACACTTTTCACATTACATTCACGCTAAAGATTGGCTGTTAAGAGCTCATTACTGGTATTTTTCTAAAGAGTGGTTTATTAAACACAGTTACCTAATAAGCATCTTTGGTGGTGCAAATTGCTGAAAACAGTAATGAGTCTGATTAGACTTCATTTCAATTACGACAGCTTGTCTAGAAAAAAACCATTTATATATTTGTGTATGCATGTGTGTGTGTGTATACACATATATGTACATACACAAGTTTTCCCGTGATGCTTGGGAATCTAACTACAAGACACTGCAGAGTTTAAAAAAGAAAGAGCCACCTCTATATTTCCTTTCCGCAGCTCACTAATGAAGAGAGAATTGTCCAAGTCATCATCCAATTTACACACTGGAAGCCTGGATGGACAAAGTGGAGTCACAGATGTGTTTGCTAAAAACAGCAAAGCCTGCCTTGACTAATATATCTAAACAAGGTCTCCTTTAGTTTCTCTGGTTTTTCTTCTTCTTCACAGGACTATCAAGCTTAAAAATGATTCGTTCCTTTTGGTTTGTGGAGGTTATTCTCCAGATTAATAGCCTTACCTTTCAATTATGTTTTATCCATGGATCATCTACTTAAAATCATAACGACACAGGAAGCTGTTGGACTCTGCATCCTAATTATCAGACCACTTTTTAAAATACATATCCAAAAGAAGAGAAGAAATAAGAGAAAAAAGGCTTTGTGAACGTGCACTAGGATTTCAGAAAGTATAAGGAAATGTTCCTTAGACACCAAACTCAGTTCGGTATTTTTAAAAAGTGTGTTATTTAGCTGTATTTAACAGCTAACCTTCTATTAAATCATGCCTGAATATTACTACTCAATTGAAAAAAAAAAAAAACCTGTTATGTAAAAAGCCTTTAAGTGATTAAGCTGTCATTGCTGTCATCTGGGTACTCCAGTAACATTTTAATGCTTCTGGGAGCTATGGCCGGGGATGCAATCTACTATTTTATGCTGTATTTTCTGAATAGATTCTTTTTAAAGTATAATATCATTTGACATTGAACTGGATAAAATAATTTCTGAAGTAAAATATGAAAACAATGGCTGGATGTAGGAGCACTGAATAAAAGGAGGGCACAGGAAAACATCTTCCCCAGAAAAATCTTCACGAGTTAGCTAAGTGATCATATAATGGCCAGAAGATTGAAAGTAAAATATAAACAAAATTACAGCACTCTTGTAGGCATTCTGATGCTTTTAAAAAGATTTACTTAAAAGGATACCAGTTCCAGGTATGTCAGTTCCATAAATAAGAGTGTACTTTTACAACTATGATTCATCATTAATTCTGTGAATTGTCTATTCTGTTAAAAAAAAAAAATTATTATGTAGATAACACAAAAATAATTCTCAAGGAACAATTGGATTCTTTCCTATGTAACCCAGTTATGTATTTTAAAGTAATTATTTGTTTATCTTATAAATCCGGACCTATCCAAAATCAAGTATTCAATTAAGGAAATGGGCTTTAATAGTGTATTTTGAAATCATCAGTAAAACTTTGAGTTTTATAAACATGGAATTTTTTCGAGGAATTTACCTTGGTGTAAGCCACAAATAATGCTTACTTTTGATGACAATATGATGTGCACATGTTAAATAATTTAGGAGGTGATTTGGACCCTGAGATTATTAATGAAGCTACTAAAACAGAGATCATTATAGAATGAAAGCAATTTTTTTAATCTCTTTGTCTTCTTTCTGTCACTCCCCCCACCCCCTATTTTCTCTGTATCTTTTCCCCAGCTGCAGACATAAACTTACATGCACGCTCTCAGGCACCTCTGTTTTATTTTCCGTGGGGTATACCTGCTATTTTACCTGTGTGGTTGTAGATAGATTTTGGCTTTCATGTTCCTTTAGGGAATTTGTGTGCTGTGAATGAGATAGGACACAATTTAAAGAGGTAGCAGGAAGAATTTGACTTATTTACTCATATGAGCAACGAAAATTGGCACATTTAAAATGAAAATTCTTTGCAGTTACCTGCTAATTCAAACATGTGATGAAAAAAAAAATCTCCCTTTTGCTTAAAGTTATTAGCAAGCGCTGGTACTTATCCCAAATTAAGGAGGTCAGCACAATAGTCATAATCAGAAGTAAGAACTAGACATATAATTGCACTCCAGCCGGGTGACAGAGTGAGACCCCATCAGAAAGACAGAAGGAGGAGGAAGAAGCATACAATTTTGAAATGATTTAGAACCTATAGAAATAACATCCTTTGAGCTTTGAAGTCTGCTGAAAACCATATTCAGAGGAGCAACTTTAACTGCTATGTTAAAGTAAGTTATGTTTATTTGCAACAGAAGAGATTGAACGGGAATCAATTGGAGAATCATAAACAGAAGATTCTACATTGCATGTGATTAACATACATATTGACTGGTCAGCCGTTTATTCATTCAGCAAAAACCTAAACTTTGTTGTTGTTGTTCTTGTTAACATGACAGCATCTTCCATTGTAAAAGTAGATGATATTGTGTGGTTAAATGATGTCATAGAAGATGTAATCAATACGAGAGCAGAAGAGACTTTTTTTTTCCTTTTTTTTGACTTGTGGTCCTTCCTACTATTCGCATTCTCCCATGGATCAGGTAGTTGGTCACCCTGTCCAGGACAGGAAATGCTGCTTCCCTTGAAGATGCTGCTATCCTCTCCTGCTTCTATCTCAGTTGGCAGCATCCTTTGTTTATACAAATGGAAGAGCCAACTGCGCGGATGACTGGACTGTCGTATACACCGCACCTTAACAGTGTCCAGTTTATCTGGAAATTAGAGCATTCTAGGTGCTGGTGCAGACTGCAGCCAGGGCGGGGAGAACGAAGAGGTGGGGAAACTACGGTTGTTGCTAAGAGCTCTTCACTTTGAATCCTGGACCACATTGGTTGTATTTTAAAGCAGTCTGTCTTCTTAAGTCATCTTATATGGAAAAAAAACAACACAAACCCACCAAAACTCATTTTGTATGTAGCTTTTTTCACTACCTTCAGATCAAAGTTATTTTCTTTAGGCTGGACTAAATTATACACAGGTCCCGGGAGTGAAGGACACTGAATTAATGCACTATGTCACCCAGCCCTGGCTATGGAATAGTTTTTTCAAAGTCCAAGACACTATTTTGCTATTGCATTAAAAATTAATGCACGAATTGCCAAAAAAAAATGCATAAATAACCTAAGCAAATTTTGTCTGGGCTTAGCACCCTTTAGAATCATCTAAAGCAAAGAGTTTTTAAGGAGAACGGTTGAGGAATTGTGTACTTAATATTTAAATAGTATTCCTATTCCTTTGATTCTATGAGAGATCCCTCAATCTTAAGTAAGTAACCTTATATATTTTATTTTATATAAATGTCTTCTTAGAGTAAGGATCTAGAGAAACAGAGAAGAAGAGGATGAATACAATTTCCACTTTACACAAGGTCATGACGTTTGGGAGATTCTAAATTTGTTTATCGATCCTTGTCAGGTTAGTGTGTTAGGCAAAAAATGAATAGAGTTCAGTTTAAATATAACTAAACTTAGCTTTGCATTTAGATACCCGAAATAAAACGACTACATCCAAGTAACTACTCACAAATGGCTGTATGTTCACATAGTGGCTAACATAGCATTTTAGGATTGTGATTGAGAAATAAGACAGCCATGGCACAATTCAGACTTGGTACTCTGCCTGGTTTATGTTAATTAAAAGTACAAATTGTATTAGGCAAACTAGTATTTTGAGAATCAACTGGAATAACCTCAGACTTTTGAGGATGAAGCTATTTTATTATCTCTGCAAGTCCTTTTAAAAATAAAAATTCAAAACACTTAGGCAATGCACAATACTTGTGACATTTGACATTCGCTTTCTGGATCAGTCATACCAGCCGGATCCTATGAATCCAGCATGGGGCGCTCAGGTTGTGTTAACCCCATTTATCCCTGCATGCTACAGCTCACCTGTTATTTACACACATAAGAGGGTTGATACTGCAGAACAAGGGGAGTGCTCTGTTGTGACACAGGACATACATATTCATTAGCACCGGGAGTCCCTATGGACATATGTGGTATGTCCTGATGATCCTTGTATGACAAAAAGAACTGGGGGGAAGGGTAGATGGCCTTAATGGATTGAAAAATGTATCCAGGAGAAAAGGGAAGAGACAGCATGAGAAAGGAAAGGCCGTAAAGTAACAACTATAAAGGTTAAATACAAATTACTATTTAAACTGATTGTCAATTGTCTGAAATTCACAGAGGTAACATAAACAAAATAACATTAGCCTTAGTGTGGGAAAATCAGGCGTCCCTTACCCTAGTTAATGACATCTGACCCTAAATACTAAGATTAAAAGTGTAAATCAGGGCTGCACCTGTGGCTCAAGGAGTAGGGCACTTGACCCCGGGGGTGGTGGGTCAAGCCCGGTCCCGGCCAAAAACTGCAAAAAATAAAAGTGTAAATCATTTGTATATTTTTAATAGCGTGTATAGGTAAAGTCATGTATTCTTCTAAATCGTTCACTGTGGAATAGACAGCGTTTTGGAGACTGCTTTATACTTGGTATTAGCTTGTTCAAAAATTTTTATACAGAATTCTTTATAAATCCACTTTCACATGCCAAAAACAAATTCTAAATGATAATTTTAAACCATGTGGATTTGTGTAAGTGTGGTGATATGCTCACCTGTATACTTTAAGTAGCAGAAATTTTAGGGTACCCACAGGAAAAAAAGTACTTGTTTGAATTACGATCATAATTACTTAGGTTGCTTTAAGTGATATGGTACCTGTCTTGATCATATGTTGAATATAAGTTTAGGGGTCTAAAAAATGAAATTTATTTCATCAGTGTAATTTGCTTTGCATAAGTGCTTATGCATTCACCCTCATGAATACAAGTTATTTTCTTATATATGGCTTGCATATTAAAAACAATAAACAAGCAGACCCACGCATGCCGAGTTTCCTCATCAGTATAAAATATTAGGGAAATAGTCATCTTACATTTGGTCACATTTTGATGAGTGAATATTTTCTTGCTATGAGTAAAATACATTGCATTTTAAGGAATCTAATTCACATCATAAGCTCCCCGACAAACAAGATCTGTCATTTACCCAGATACCATCTATCCAAAAACTTTCTCTAAGAAATAAGAAGCATAGCCTGAGAACAGCTTAAACAATCTCTCAAAAGTTGTACTGAAGTTCGTATAATAAACTAATAGGAGCTGTTTTAGTATTAAATTAAGCTTTGGTTTATGCTATGAGACCTACAGCATGTTTAAAGGAATGGTGAGGATAGACAGATAGAAAATAACAAGAACTAATACCTGACACATCAGAGGAAGGGGAGAAACCTTGACACAGGAGCTGTGACCAGCTTTTTAAGATCCCATTACTCATCATTCCACACTGTTGTATGAAGGATACCGAATCAAGAAGAAAATGGTCAGTTATTTTCCCCGTGTTATA
This sequence comes from Galagoides demidoff, assembly GCA_963574575.1. Lineage (NCBI taxonomy): Eukaryota > Metazoa > Chordata > Mammalia > Primates > Galagidae > Galagoides > Galagoides demidoff. The sequence continues at coordinate 12,297 of CAUYQV010165025.1, read as the reverse complement.
ATTCAGAGGGCACAGATGCCCTCTTATTATGAAAAAAAAAATCGTGAGACATTTTTAAAGTTTCAAGCAGTATCTTTGCTACTTACTTTTCAAGGAAATGTGAGTGAGGAAAACAAAACAGGACCTTGCACTTTCACAGTGAAGTCTTGAATTCAGGTGCCTCTGAGCTTTTAAAAAATGTGTGTGTCCATGGTTGGAAAATATTTGCACAAAATATTATTAACTTAGGTACTCTTAATACTAATCTAGTAAAGTAGATGATACTATTATTATCTGAATTTTATAGCTGAGAAAGTGAATCTGATATGCTTGAGGCACTTAACTGAGATTAGAACAAATAAGGGATGACAAAAGCAAGGCCAGTATTCTGAGGCTCAACCTGGAATTTTTACCCTTCAAATGAGCTTCTAGAACTTTCTCTATGTTCACGCCTTTAGTTACTTTTATCTCAACAATCGAACAGTGACCCCCAAATAAAGTACTGTATTACACAAAATAGCATTCCCCACAGGACAGCACACCAAGAGAAAGACCAAACTGACAGAGAGGTTTTCCAAATTGGAGTAGGTAATTTTAAAGTTCTGGGGCAGTACCTGTGGCTCAAAAGGAGTACGGTACTGGCCCCATATACCAGAGGTGGTGGGTTCAAACCGGCCCCAACCAAAAACTGCAAAAAAAAAAAAAAAAAAAAAGTTTTGTTAATCTCTCAGATCAAAAGTCCCATTTTGGAGAATTTAGAATATGAAACTATGAAGAATGCAGAAAGCTGAAAGGTTTTATGAACTTGTTAAAAAAAACAAACAAACAGATTCCCTTCAATCTTGGCATTGAACCACAAAGCTCTGCACATAGCTGGTGCTTTATTTGTTGACTAAGTAAATTTGGTAGGTCCTTTATCACCTTCACCTTACAGAGGCCTTCTAAAGAAGGAACCAAGTTAGGTAAGGGAGGTGTGCAATTTCAGTGCTTCTTTCCCTCACTTTGTCCCTTACCATTACTTTCAGATCTGACATCGTATTTTAAGGCTAGGAGTTACTGGGGAGTGGACTGGGGAGGTTTCTAGGTCAGATGGGTTGGTACAAGTTATACTAGGTAATACTGTGTTGGCTTATGAGGATGAGTAGGCAAAAGGAAAATGCTGCTTAGTTTGCTCAAATATTTCATTTGCTCGTGGCTCCCTTGGAGAATATGACAGCACAGGGCCAGTTTTCAGCACCAGGAGGTTTACTGTCCCCTCACGGAAGGTTGTTCACTGCATATATTCATATTTTCAGCCCATGGATTTGCTACTTTCTACTTGAAATGTTGAATGCTCTATGTTCTGTCATTTCCAACTTAAGAGATGATGAATCTGTTGCATTATTAGACCGAGAAGGCTAAAAACTACTGTAATTACGTTGCAGTAATTTACCCCAGCAGTGATTGTTTTCCAGAGGAGGCATTTCTAAATATTGTATTACATTTTTTTAAATATTAAAAAATAATAATGAAAGGTTCAGAGGTATAATAGCCCAGAGGAATGTACTGGGTATAGTGATGTTATCATGCAGGCCTGTGTGAGCACTGCGCCTCTAGTCCAGAGCAAGCAAGGCCGCCATGCCTGCAGGTGTTTGCCTCAGGTTCCTGCCCTTAGGAAGAATGAGAAAACCTACAAATGAAGGCCAGGTCTCTAGCAGGCAGAATTTCCCTGTGGGAACATTGTAGGAGAGAGCAACCTTTGCAGACCTGATGAACTATTGAATAGCGTGCGTCTATTAGGAATGGGGCGGAGAAGTGAGTGCCTAAAATTGACATTTCTGGGAATATGTGCTAAAAATAGATTTTAAATGACCAAGCCATTTATTTCCAATTTCTTCCCATTCTGAAAGTGGTTTTCATTTATAACTGTTTCTTTATAATTTTGAAGCCGTGGCAAGACTTAAAGAATGTTAGAGTTGTTTTATTTCAAAACTAAAAACAAAATGGAAGAAGAGGCCAGGAAGTAATTGTTACATAATTAAACCTAAGTTATAAAATGGTAAGGATGAGAAAAATGGAAAATTTTATCCAAACCATCTAGATAATATGCGAAATATAGACTTGCCCATTTACAGATACATAATTCATCCTATACTAGTAAAATAAGAACAGATGTTTTACTGTAGTACCTATCACTCCCATGTAACACTTCTGCTAAATTATCTTAAAAACAATTTTCTATTAAATTATGTATTTAATTATTTTTTAGACACAGAGTCTCACTTTGTTGCCCTTAATAGAGTGCGGTGACATCACAGCTCACAGCAACCTCCAGCTCTTGGGCTTAAGGGATTCTCTTATCTCAGCCTCCCAAGTACTTGGGACTTACAGGCGTCTGCCGCAACACCTGGCTATATTTTTGTTGCAGTTTGGCCAGGGCCGGGTTCAAACCTGCCACACTTGGTATATGGGGCCGGGTGCCCTACTCACTGAGCACAGGCACTGCCCTAAATTATGTATTTGAAAAACAAACACACTGCATCATGAAATTTGCAGGCTGTATTAAGAATTTTCCAATCCTTTCAAAAATAAAAATTGATGGCTCGGCACCTGTGGCTCAATCGGCTAAGGCGCCAGCCACATACACCTAAGGTGGCGGGTTTGAATCCCCAGCCAAACAACAATGATGGCTGCAACCAAAAAATGGCCGGGCGTTGTGGCGGGCACCTGTGGTCCCAGCTACTTGGGAGGCAGAGGCAGGAGACTCGCTTGAGCCCAGGAGTTGGAGGTTGTTATGAGCTGTGATGCCATAGCACTCTACCTAGGGGGATAGCTTGAGGCTCTGTCTCAAAAAAAAAAAAAAAATGCCAACACTGACAGGGGTTTGGAAGGAGCTGATTCCAACCCTCACGGATGACTCTGAGGGATTTAAGACTTCAGTGGAAGAAGTAATGGCAGATGTGGGGCAAACAGTCAAAGAACTAGAATTAGAAATGGAGCCTCAGATGTGACTGAACTGCAGGCATCTCATGATGAAACTTGAACATAATCTCATAATAAAACTTACACAGATAAAGAGCTGTTTCTCATGGATGAGCAAACAAAGTAGTTTTTGAAGTATGAGTCTACTCCTAATGAAGACGCTGTGAACACTGTCGAAATGACAATTAAGGATTTAGGATATTACATAACTTACCTGACAACGCTGTGGCAGAATTTGAGAGGATTGACTCCCATTTTGAAAGAAGTTCTCATGGGTAAACAACTAGTACCCCATGCTACAAAGAAATCTTTTGTGAAAAGAAGAGTCAATAAATGTGGCAACCTTCATTGTTGTCTTATTAAAAGAAATTGCCACAGCCATCCAAGCCTTCAGCAACCACCACCCACCCTGATAAGTCAGCAGTTCTGAACACTGAGCTAAGACTCTCCACTACCAAAAAGATTCTGACTCACTGAGGTCTCAGATGATCATCAGCATTTTTAAGGACTCATGTATGTATATTGTTTTCCTGAACATAATACTATTTATTGAAAACTTAACAGACTACAGTATGGTGCACATGTAACTTTTGTGTGCACTAGAAACCAAAAACATTTGTGTGACCTGCTTTATTACAATAGTCACTTTATTCTGGTGATCTGGAACAGAACCCACAGTATCTCTGAGTATGCCTGTATATTTTACAAGCAGGAGTGTCCGGCCTTTTTCCTTTTCTGCTGCACATTGGAAGAGCTGAGTTGTCTTGGGCCACACGTTAAATACACAAACACTAATGAAAGCTGATGAGCTAAAGAAAAGGTTCATACATACCACAGCTAAGCAAAACAGTCCTCAAATAATCTGCTTGCAGCCTGGGCCACAGGTTAGACAATCCTGAGAGTACTAACATGTTTTCCAAAAGGGACATTGTCAAAACCAATAGCAGACTGATTCCCTTTGAGCCTAAAAACAGAGTGCTGAAATGCAAATCAAAAGAGTATTTCCCCATTAGCTAGTTCCAATTAGGAAAGGGTTACCTTGCACATGGTACAAAGGCAGAAACACTCCTCTTCCCGAAGAAAGGAATACAAAAGTATCTTTCCTTTAAGAGAAGAACAAAGGCTCGGCCCTGCAGTACAGTGGTTACAGCACCAGCCACATGCACTGAGGTTGGCGGCTTTGAACCTGGCCCGGGCCAGCTAGACAACAATGACAACTTCAACAAAAAATAGATGGGCATTGTGGTGGGCACCCGTAGTCCCAGCTACTTGGAATGCTGAGGCAAGAGAATCGCTTAAGCCCAAGAGTTTGAGGTTGCTGTGAGCTGTGATGCCATAGCACTCTACTAAGGGCAACGTAGTGAGACTCTGTCTCAAAAAAAAAAAAAAAAAAAAAAAAGGAACAAAGACTTCATTTTTAAAAAAGAAATCTTGATTATCACATATATCATGAAACACTTAGAACTGCTTGACATTAATGTCAGGTTACTTGTGACAGGTCCCCCACCATACTGCAGAAGGAGTGGGAGCCCTGAGCGTGTCTTCCTGCAACTCGACCATCCCCGTACTAACTGATCACCACCTCAGCTCCACCTCGGACCCCGAGACATCAGATTCTCATCAGGAGCCGCCACCTAGATCCCTGGCATGCAGAGTTCACAGCAGGATCTGCACTCCCCAAGCATCTAATGCCACTGCTGAGGAGACAGACAGGCAGAGCTCAGGCAGTGGCTGTGAAGACAGATGAAGCTCTGCTCACGTGTTGTTTGGAGGTTGGGGGACCACAATTATAAAGCATCCAAGAAGGCTTCACGTTACGAGAATGCTTCCTCAGTACGATGCACTTAGACTTTTTAATGATCTACTGTTTCCATAGAGCACCAAGTGAATGGTGTCCCCAGAGTTGGCCAGTCTGAACTACAAGGCTTCCCCAGCCCCTCATGCAAATACACTACCCAATAATACTGCACACTGAAATTTATAGAGAAAATGTATAGACTTGGATATGCTTCAAGATACTCTTGAAAAAGAAGGTGGGGAAAGGATAAAATAAGAATGGTAGAATTTTAATAATTGTTGAAGCTGGGTAATGGGCATTGGGGTTTGTTCCATTATTCTTTGTACCTTTATGTTTGAAAAGCTCCCTAATAAAAAGTTTAAAAATATATATACTACCTCATGGCATGTTTTAAGAAAAGTTTAAACGGTATCACCTGAGACAGCTAAAAAGACTTTGATATAAGTGTGTCAAGAAAGCAAAAGACCACACTTTTAAATCTTGATACTAAACCTTATCCGCCATGGACAGTGCCAATCAGAGGTAGTACAGCAGAGACTAAGTTATCTCTAATAGATTCTCATAAGAATCTATTAGGGCACAACTGCAATCACCAGAGGCAACAATTAGATTAGGAAATATCAGAATATTCCAACCCTCATAATAATCAAAACATCACAGAACACAGAGGTATAAGGTCTTGCACATTACGCACCCCACAGAAAAACTACTAAAGCACAGAGGAAGGAGTGCATGCTCATCCCTCAGGGTGTTTCCACTGCACACAACACTCTGCAGCAGAGCAAACCCAGAGCACAGGGCAGAGCCTGTGCAAGCAGCAGGAGCCCCATCCAGGGGGATGAGGGAGAAGCACAGAGAGGGCCTGGCGGCCCCAACCGGTGCTTCCTGTCATGCACAACCACAGGGACTTTTAGCAAGGAGAATTCTGCTATTTCCGTAGTTAGAGCCCTTAGGGTAGTCCTGAGAAAGGGAGCTAAATGAAAACACACACACACCCTCTGGAGGGTTATAAACAAAAGTTCCATCATAAATAATTCTCTCCCACCAAGAACGAACAAACAAAAAGCCTCTTTTCACTAGCGGTAAAATCTAAAAAATGGCAACAGAGTTCTATCAATGGGCTTTACCAGACTCCAAAAAGCTACTTGAACAGAGAAAAATAATGACCAAACACATTAAAAAAATTAAGATAAAATGATCTGCAAAATAGATGAACAGAATTGCTTATGATAGAATAAAATGCCTAATATCCTTTCTCATAAATTATAAATAGTAAATTCCCCTCTAAGACCGTACCAAAAACAGAGCCCATTCCCCATCTCTTTTTGTATTAAAAATAAAAATTTTAAAAGTTGGCCTTGAGAAAAAACTTTTCAAGTAAATATAAGAACAAAGATCTATATATTTTTTCTACACACTTGACTCTCAGATATATCCAGATAGTCTTCATTTTAAAAATGATCAAAATTACTTACCATCCAAAGCAAAAAAGTGCAAGATAAAGGCCCAAAAGGGTAGCAACTACATGTCTTATAAAAGAGCTAGTTTTGCTTGAATGTAGATAAGTTCGAAACCAAATGGCTGCTAGCAAGGCAAAGAGTTGGCACACTACAAAGTTGACCTGTAAAAAAAAATTAAAATTTTGTATTAGCAATACAGACATGAATTTTTTCTTTGATGTTACATTTAAATTCTCAGGACAAAAACAGCAAAGTTATATAAAATTAAGATCTTCCAGTTTACAAAAAAACAAAAACAAAAATCAGGGGCCTTCCCAGGGATGAGCCTCTAGTTCCAAGTAACAGGCCAATGTCCGGTACTGTCTGTGCTACACCTGGCAGGGACAGTGGTGCCCCCAGGTGGAGGAGGCAGCAGGAGGGCGAGGCAAGAAGGGACACCTGGAAGAACCTAGAAGACACTGTTTGCAACAAAGACACAGAGGACAGAGGCAACTCAGTAAGTGGGGGAATGAAGAGCCCAAGTCTGCTTACAAGGGATGGAGAGGGGCCATGCTCCAGGAGCTCCCGGAGAGTAAGGCAAGAGGAGGGCCTTCCCAAGCTGGAAGTGAAGGGGAGTCTGTTGAGCCCTAAATATTGCCACTGTGAACAGGGGGACCAGAGGCTTAGCTCTGAGGGACCTCGAGGAATTGGCTCCGGAGGGGCAGGGCAGAACGAGAGACATGGAGCCTGAGTCCACCAAGGTCAATTCTTAAGCTTCCTGCTAATTTTCTAGGAACTACACTGCTCTTCACCTGCCGAAGAGAAATGCACGCTGGCAGTACTGTTTATGCTCTTTCTCTCCAATAAAAGGCCGAGAGTAACAAGCCTTACAGTAGGTAAAAATCTCCACTCCTCTTGTACAAGACATATTCTCATAGAATGTTAAGGAAAATATGCCTTGAAACCTATAAATTAAAGAATACAATTGACATTAGGAAACTACAAAAAACAATTTTAAAAATCACTATTTGGAGGCACCTAAAGTATGAACAAACCACACTATCCACATAAATGAGCCTAGAAACATGCAGACACCTCTATAGGATGTCTCCCTAAACTCAGACAAGCATGTTCTTTTGCTTGCATTCCAAAGAGAAAAACAGCTGAACACTGTGGTACACTGTCTAAGAAACCACCATTCTTTAAAACAGACTTGATACAAACAAAGTGTCTTTCTAACAGGTTCTAGCACTTCTTCCCTCCTAAAGGGAGCTAATCGTATTTTTAAAAATTAAGGAAAAAAATACATTGGAAAATGTTGGATTCTTGATGTCAATAACTGCTAACATCTACATAGCTTCTTACAGTTTAAAAACTTTTTTCAAACACCTTTTAATTTCCTTCAAATAGTTCTTAATTTAATTAACAAAAATTTACAGACTGTCTGCTGTGAGCAAAGCCTAGGAAATCTAAAAATGCCTGGGTCCTAGGACCAGTCCAGAAGTGCAAACACACACACCAGAAGCTTCAATTCCACATCAGTGTCCTTTTCAAGGCTCAGTAGAAAGAGAGTGCTTGCTTAAGACCACAAAGGAAAAGAGCCTGAAGAAGATGATGTGACAAAGGAGGTGACAAACAACCGGGGCCAGCGCAGCAGTTCTGAACCCAGCCATCTCCACAGCTGCCTCAGAAGCTTCTCTCTCCCTCCCTCTCTCTGCTTCCTACCATGTTTGGATACTTATATAACATAAAATAAAATATTTAGAAACATTCTAGGACCACATATACACAGAATTATACAGATTCTTTGTAATCATGTATTCAATGTTGTCACCGTCCAGATAAGGGAAATGACACCAGGCCTCACTCCAGACAATGAATTAAAATCTTTGCAGGGGTAGGTCCAAAAGTCCATATTTTACAAAATAATACACAGGTTCTTCGGATCCTCAAGGTATGAGAACCTGTGCACTGGACGGTAAGGGAAGAGAAGAATCATGTGAAGGAAGCACTTGGACATGAAAACGCAAGTGAGTGCAGGGCAGGCAGGAGCTGTGGGAGATGAGGGTCAGTGGGGTGGGTTCTGAGAGTGAGGGTCGGCCTGTCATGTTAAAAGCCATTTATAGTTAAGTTCCTAGTGTTGAAAAACACAAAATTTAAAATAAGAAAGTCATGTGACCGACCCGCTGCCTCTGCAAAGAAGGAATCTGAGGAGGCTGGGGGAGAGCAGAGAGACAGTTCCAACAGCTCTCGGTGCTGGAACCACCAGGGCTGTCCCTACACAGGGGGACTGAGAGTGGGAAAAGGCAGCAAGTCATGGATGGATGACGACAACATTAATCAAGATGGGGGAGACCGAGAGAAAGAGCAATCTCCAGAGAAGAAATGATCTACCTCAGGCCCAGCGCACAAGCGTGCACACTCCAAACGCAGTTTGGAGAGACAGGGCTGCAGCCAGCAGGGGAGAAGCGAACCCGGGAATAATGGAGACAGCTGAAGGAAAGCTACGGAAGGTAAGAAGCTACTGGGAAGTATCTTAAAGCCCTGTAATGGACATGTCCGAGACCAAGTACCAAAAGCAGCAGGGGAAGCCAAGGAGCAGTCTTCTGAGGCATAGGAATGACGAGACCTGGGGGGATGGGTGGAGAAGGGGTGTCAAGAAGCAGTGGTCAGTGTCAAATGGCACAGAGCATAAGGTCCAAAACCACCACCTAGTTTGGCAATTACAACTTTATTGGTGACATGGTGAGAGTAGCTGACGAGGAAATGAACTCTCAGTTTAAGGGACCTATCTAACACATTCAGCCACTAAATGCCAGGACAACTGTGCAGGAGACAGGAAGATGCATGGTCTGTGGTCCTGCTCCAAAAGAACAAAAGGAGTGAATTACAGCACAGAGCTAGAGGAACCAGCAGTCAATCCCCCCCCTCCTCCGACTGCTAACTGGGCCTATAACTGAGCTGGGAAACCTCAGAAGAATTTGGACACAGTCAGACAATGGCAGGAACTCTAAGAGGAGGGAAGAGTACAATTCATAGCAAGAGAAAAATCTGCAGGACATTCCGATGGAGAAATGCAGACTGTCACTTTACTAGGAAAGACGTGAACAAACAGAGACTCAGACTTTTGAAAGGCCTTAAATGTAAAACTTTCCCAATGAACACTGGAGATGGAGAGACAGCAGAAAGAACACACAAGTGAGTGTCTCCAAAAGCCTAAAAGGAAATGTTTGCCCTGAAGCCTAACAGAGCTATGATTTATGCGTTGAACTTCCATTCCCGTGCTGAGGACCTCACACTTAAGACCTCATTTAATCCGTAGGTTATTTCACTCCATTTCATTCAACCAACTTAGGTTAGGTATTGGGCTTAGGGTCACATACAGACTCAAACCCACGCCTGACCCAACTCTAGGCTATTCCATGGCCACCTCTCTGCTGGGCTAGCCTGCACTTCCAGAGAATGTCTCAAAACCAAACTCTACCACCTCAGGCAAGATTCTAAAAAAAGATGTTGTGGGCTACCAGACCCTGCCATCGTATTTCACAAAACATCAACATAAGGCTGCTTCTCTTATCCAAAAAACATCCTATATGGAAACAAAAAATATCCTATATGGAGTCAATATATGCTTGTTTTCCCTTGTTATAGGTGAGGCAGAGCACAGGGAAGCAGGGAGGATTAAAAAAAATCTTAGCCATATTGAAGATTTACTTGCAACACATCTCATTTCCATATAAAAACAGGTGAACATACAGCTGGCCGATGTGGTAGGCGCCTATAGTCCCAGCTACTTGGGAGGCTGAGACAAGAGAATTGCTTAAGCCCAAGAGTTTGAGGTCACTGTGAGCTGTGACACCATGGCACTCTACCCAAGGTGACACAGTGAGACTTGTCTCAAATAAATAAATAAATAAATAAGAGGTGAATATAAATGTACCTATAAAAGTAATAGTTTTAGGTATACCAGGAAGGCTGCTAAATCTTTAAGGTGCTTTTTTATATGAGGTAGTGAGCAAAGTGTTTTCCTCAACACCAAGTGACTTGGTTCAACTAAATTAAGTTAGCATCTAGGGAAGTGATTTTCAACCTGTGTGCCATGAAAATTTTTAGAGATTAATTATTTCCAACAAAGTTCAAAGCACAGTATGTACATTTTTCTTACTTTTTTTTTGATCAACATCATTTAAGTGTACTGTGGAAGTTTAACTATAGGTTCAAGTGTACCCTGAGATAAAAGAATGGTGAAAAACACTGGTCTAGGGCCACACTCTGACCTCTACTTACTGCACAGTAATTTATTTATACCACTTCAAAGTAACAGCAACAAGATTAAGCCATTTTTAAGAATTTTCAAAGACAGTTTTAATAATGCCCCAGAATAAATTTTTAAAAGCATTTAGGTAGCTTAAAAAGACCTTTTTATTTTTGAGACAGAGTCTAACTATGTTGCCCTCAGTAGAGTGCTGTGGCATCACAACTCATAGAAACCTCAAACTCTTGAGCAATTCTCTTGCCTCAGCCTCCAGAGTAGCTGGGACTACAGGTGCCCATGACAACACCCGACTATTTTTTGGTTGCAGTTGTCATAGTTGTTTAGCAGGTCCGGGCCAGGCTCGAACCTGCCAGCTTTGGTGTCTGTGGCTGGCACCCTACTCACTGAGCTACAGGCGCCGAGCCCAGAGGTACTATTTTCATGTGTTACTGAGGAAATGAGGGAGGTGACACCCTACCTTGCTGACCTGACTGTGACTTGGTACAGCTCTTTAAAGAAAATTGGACAATGACCATCAGAAATTAAAGTGTAATATCCTTCACCAAGAAATTCAACATTTACCCCAGATAAAGTGGTGCAAATACACAAGAGGGCTATGCATGAAAAAGGCCCAACGCAGCACTTCTGAAGCAGATATAAACAGTGCCCAAAACAGGGGACTAGTAAATAAATGGGATATTTAATGCCTGTAGAAAAACAACCATTTCCACTTCCCATCAGTAGGAAAGAAAAGTTAGTTCAATTAATGTAAGTGCAGTAACTGGCAGTTTCCAAAGCTGTGCTCCTCATGTTAATGGCATACGCCTTGTGCTCAGCACTGCTCAGAGGTGTAAGCTCGAGTCCTCTGCTCTCACGGTACCATCGCAGCACTCTCCATACCCATCACCAGGTTGTGCCAAGGCCACACTTTCCACGGGCTGCTCTCCCAGCACACAGGTGTCGCAGGCAAAGTCAGTCAGGGCACAGGACTCTCGTGAGAGGCTCTCCTGAGCCTCCTGCCCCCCCCCTCACGCCCTCCAGAGGGGGCAGCAGCTCTCCCACTGCCTCCACAGTCTCACAGGGGTGCTCCCCAGTTAACTCCACCTGCTGACCTGCCCCTCAGCATTGGTTCTACAGACACAACTGTGCTAAGCACTTTATAATTACAATCTATTTAAACTTTACAACCCTATGAGACAAATTCTATTATCATCTTCATTTTATGGAGACACAAACAGTTTAAATACTATAACTCAGTACAAATTAACCAGTCTGGATCGAAAGCCTGAATTCTTCATCACTACATTATACTGTCTACTACTATGTTTATAATTAAATCACAAATGGAGTAACAGTCCATACACAACCACGGCTGTCATTAGTGCTAGCTACCTGTACTTGGTTCCCCTCTAAGTAGACAGAAAAATGTACTTTTTAATCCCTTGTGGGTACTAGTAGTTAGTTATAGGTGGTAAATTGTTAACAAAAATGATACCACTTCTGGGCTGGAGTTGTTAACTGCCAGGAGTAGAATTTTCAGAGCTGTCCTTCTGCCTGTAATGTTCCAGAAACGATGAAAAGCAAAGCCCCCCTCCACCCAGTGGTCCATGAGTAGGCAAGTAGCAAGAGAGACCTTTGCGGTTTTAAGCCTGTGAGTTTGTTACCACAGTATAACCTAGCTTACCTTGACTTGATATAACTAAAGCTACATATGTCCTAGATAAGAGATTATGTAATTTTATATAATAATTTTATATTATTTATAAGATAAATAATAATGTGTGCATATAAATTTTATGTAGTGAACAGATTTACTATTAAGACATAAAGGGTAGTGCCTGTGGCTCAGTGAGTAGGGTGTCAGC
>CAUYQV010165024.1:0-39944 GCA_963574575.1 Galagoides demidoff | reverse complement strand
CATGGCATCACAGCTCATAGCAACCTCCAACTCCTGGGCTCAAGCGAGTCTCCTGCCTCCGCCTCCCAAGTAGCTGGGACCACAGGCGCCCGCCACAACGCCCGGCCATTTTTTGGTTGCAGCCATCATTGTTGTTTGGTAGCCTGGGCTGGGGATTCGAACCGCCACCTTAGGTGTACGTGGCTGGCGCCTTAGCCGATTGAGCCACAGGCGTTGAGCCTAGTGAGTGAGATTTTTACCATAACAAATGTATCTAACATTTTTTTACATACCAGTCAGACTTTCAAGAGCTTATTCCAAGTGTCCATTGCATTCATTTACTCATGCCAAAGTACTTCCTGTACCTTAGTTTAGGTCATAACCAAAACAAAACTTCTAAACAAGTCTTTTGGCCATTTACCTCCAAGTTTCCACCAGCTGAAGGTAACCTTGTTTTTCTCTTTTTCTTTTTTTCTTTTCTTTTTTTTTTTTTTTGAGACAGAGCCTCAAGCTATTGCCCCTGGGTAGAGTGCCATGGCATCACAGCTCACAGTAACCTCCAACTCCTGGGCTCAAGCGAGTCTCCTTTCTCCACCTCCCAAGTAGCTGGGACCACAGGTGCCCGCCACAACACCCGGCCATTTTTTGGTTGCAGCCATCATTGTTGTTTGGCGGGCTGGGCTGGGGATTCGAACCCACCACCTTAGGTGTGTACGTGGCTGGCGCCTTAGCCAATTGAGCCACAGGCGCCGAGCCTGTTTTTCCCTTTCTCAGAGATATTCTCATTTTGTAGCCTCATATGGTAAGCTCTGTGTGTGTGTGTGTCTATCTGCTGCCAGAGCAAGGTTCATGAGAGTTAAGTCCGTAGCTTCTGCTCTTGTGTAACCTCTCAGTGCCAGCATTGCGCTTCTCTCAAGAAGTGCTTATTGGCTGAATGGAAGTCTGACGTATTTGTAACTGAATAAGCCTGGAGCAAGTACACATCTGTCATGGGCAACAGAAGCAGAAGGAGTCTAGGTCTCAGAATCAATAACAAGCTGAACGCAAACCAACTTTTACCTACAATCCTGCTATCTTATGTCTCATGCTTCCCTTGTGTTCCCAGAATTTCATAGCAACAAAGAAACTAGGAAGTAATGGATGATAGTTAACCTTACAAAGCTTACCCTCTACTTATGACCAAGTCCTAACCCGATGGTGGGAAAGTGCCTACTGGTAAACAACTTTTGTCTTCTTACCAAGGCTTACAGGGGCCATTGTACAGACCAGTGGGCCGAGTACAATTTTGAGTGTAACACCTATACTGATACATTAAGGAGCATTTCTTTTACTTATCTTCACCTCTCACCACTGTTTCTGTCACGTGCTAAAAATGGGTACATTTGGTACTAAGAAACAATGGAAATTCACCTCAAATTGAAAAGAAGTTATTTAGATGGATGTCAAGTATGGCATGAGGCAGTAACCATTTGAGCTAAAGCCATCAAAGAAATAATTCAGAAACAAATAAATATGTTTATCAATTTGCACATGAGATCTTGGACTGAGATTATTTTGTTATCATTTTATATTAGAATAAAATGGGAAGTTTGGAGCAAAATAGTCTATAACATTTTTTTATTCTTTGTACTTTGCTATATTATTATTATTTTTGGAGACAGAGTCTCAGTATGTCACCCTTGGTAGAGTGCTGTGGTGTCACAGTTCACGATAACCTCAAACTCTTGGGCTTAAGCAATTCTCTTGCTTCAACCTCCCAAGTAGCTGGGTCTACAGGCACCTGTCACAACACTTGGCTATTTTTTGTTGCAGTTGTCGTTGTTGTTTAGCTGGCCTGGGCTGGGTTTGAACCCGCCAGCCTTGGTGTATGTGGCTGGAACTGTAACCACCGTGCTACAGGCACCGAGCCACTCTGATATATTATTAACATTTCCTAATTCTTTGTGACTGCAAAGGGGAAAATTAAAAGACATTTTTTCAAGAAATTATGATCATCAGCTTGGTGTTGTGGCTCATGCCTGTAATCTTAGCACTCCGGGAGGCCAAGGCAGGAGGATCCCTTGAGCGCAGGAGTTTCAGACCAGCCTGAACAAGAGCAAGACCCCATCTCTACTAAAAATAGAAAAATTAGCAGGCTGCTGTGGTGACACCTGTAGTCCCAGCTACTCAGGAGACTGAGGCAGGAGGATTTCTTGAACTGAGGTGTTCGAAGTTGCTGTGAGCCAGGCTGATGCCACAGCACTCCAGCCTGGGCAACAGAGTGAGACTCTGTCTCAAGGAAAAAAAAAAATAAAGAAATTATGATCATCATATAGATACTGTTTTATTATTAGCTTTTTGTATATCATGAAAAATGTCTCTTGTCATTCTTCTTAGAGCATTATGGTTAATACCGCACACTGTTCTACCATATAGATACACCAGAATTTATTGAACCGCACCTACATTATAGGACTTCCTTCCTCTCCTTGTGGCTCTTCATTTGCTCACATTTATTTCATTTAAGCTTGATTGCACTAAATGTAGGGGTAAAAAGAACTACCCATGTTTTAAGAAACTATTTTATGAGGCATTTCCTTTTTTGGTCAAACTTTTTCCTAAAAACATTTAAAAATAAAATCGCTGCTTGCTTAGCTCAGGTGATTAAAGGTAAATGAGGCAAATGTTATGGCCTTGTTAGTTATCTCTTAGCTGCTATATAAACTTTAGACATTTTCTTCACATACTTCATGGATGGCCACAAATACACAACAACATTAAAATGCATTTGCTGACTATCCTAAGAGGAACAATATTTTAAGTAGAAAAACAATTTTAAAATAGTTTGTCATACTATGTCGGTGGTTTATGTACCTCTATTAACTGGCCTCTTCTATAGGAAATCTGACTTGTTTATCTCATTAAGCACCGTAAAATAAAGGCAACAGATAATCAGTCACCTTTAAACAAAAATCCTCTGTGTGCTCCAAATGCTAAACTGGAATCAATTCTTCATAAATACACCTTGGATTACTGAGCCCTGAACCCTGTTTAAGATTAAAAATGAACTTATATGAATTAAGGAAAATCTTTCTTCTTAATAAAAACTTTCTTTTACCTATTAAAAAAAACAACATTAAAATGTGTTTAGTAGCCACCAGTTGGAAGGACAAACCCAACAGGTAAGCTTAAACAGGAGCGCCATCCACACACCTGTACACAGGTAGCATGCAACGGCAAGTGTGCTGACCCTAATTCCCGATTACCTTACAATCTTTACATCCAACATGAGAGGTGCTAGTATTTCCCTTTTAACAGATAAGAAAAGTTACTTTCCAAGAAGTTAAAGTGTCTTAAGATCACATAGCTGGAAAGGGGCAGTGCCAAAATTGGAAAGGTGACTCTGCATCCACAGCATAAGCTTTCAACTATGGTAAAGTTGTTCTCTCTCCTGTCTGGATAAAACGAGAGGAGGATATCACTTCAAAAATTTAAAATGGAATCCATTTACTATGTAATACGACTAATATGCAGTATTATTTCTTACCTTTTTACATTTTAAAGGCAGAGCTATGCTGTTCTGTATTACAGAAAGATTTTTTTTTCCAACTTGAGGGATTCCAGAAATAAATTAATGTCACATCTCAACCCTTGCCTTACCAAAACGAACAATTACAAAGGGCAGAGATCCCTCCCTCATCATGCAAATGTTATTTCTGCTGAACTAAAAATGATAAAATGGGACGGTGATAAGACACAGGAAAGTAAGGAAAATATTATCCTGTACATTGATTTTGGACTGAATGATATTCTATTAGTGGAAATCCACACGTTTCTATTAACATGAGTCAATTTTTTGGTTCCCTTTTACACACTTTTACTTTTAAGCCTATGGGCTATACTATCCATTATTAAAAATGTAAAAAAGAAACACGTATTAATTATGCAAGAGCATTTTTTTCTTTTGAGCCTTTCAAACCTCAAATTAAGAATACTTTGCATTTACCTTATATAAAATGTTTGTAGGTTATACCTTTCTTAAATTTTTATTTTTTTTGAGACAGAGTCTCAGTTTGTTGCCCTCAGTAGAGTACTGTGCTGTCATAGCTCACAGCAATCTCATACACCTGGGCTCGAGGAATCCTCCTGCTTTAGCCTCCCAAGTAGCTGGGAATACATGTGCCCATCACAACGCCTGGCTATTTTTTAAAGACGGGGTCTTGCTCTTGCTCAGGGTAGTCTCAAACTCATGAGCTCAAGCAATCCACCTGCCTTGGTCTCCTGGAGTGCTGGGATTATAGGCTTGAGCCACTGTACCTGGCCTGAATGTTATACTTTTAAACTAATACTTCATTTTTTTCGTTGTTGTTGCAGTTTTGGGCCAGGGCCGGGTTTGAACCCACCACCTCCGGTATATGGGACCAGCGCCCTACTCCTTGAGCCACAGGATAAGGAGAGAAGGGGAGTGGGAACGGAAAGGAGGAGGGTAGTTCGATAGAGGGAGGGTTAATGGTGGGACCACACCTACGGAGCATATTGCAAGGGTACAAGTCAAATCTATCAAGTACTGAACACAAATGTCTTAACACTGTGATTAAGTAAATGAGGTGAAAGCTATGTTAATTAGTAGGATGTAAGCACTCCAATTTGTACAAATAATCAACACAGTAAATCCCACAAAAGCATAAATGTATTCATGATCTATGTATATATGACTTAATAAAAAAAAAGAAAATTGACAGAAAAAAATAAAATAATACTTCAGTCATACATTGATACTTAATAGGTGAATCTCCCTATAAAGACAGAGTCTTGCTTCATTCAGAAGAGCCTGTGATGCAGGATGTAGCTTTCAAACTAACAAGTTTCCATTAGTTGGAAAATTATTCAGACCAAAATGATAATTCAAACACAAACACCCCCTTTACTGACCAAATTAACACAACTGAAAAAGAAGAAAATTCAGTACTGGTGAAAATGAGTCCTAGGACCTCTCACATGATGTGCTGATTTTCATATAAATCA
Source organism: Galagoides demidoff (assembly GCA_963574575.1). Taxonomy (NCBI): domain Eukaryota; kingdom Metazoa; phylum Chordata; class Mammalia; order Primates; family Galagidae; genus Galagoides; species Galagoides demidoff. The sequence goes on along the minus strand of CAUYQV010165024.1, from coordinate 34,961 downwards.
GTTAAGCTTTTTTGGAAATTAATTTGAAACCATAAAGCAGATATTTTAAAAACGCTCATTCAGTTTGACCTACCATTTTATTACTGGGAGTTGTCTAGTCATGCGATTATCTGAAATGTAGGCAAAGCTGCACCCAAAAAAGTGCTGGATGGAGTTCGAGGGCTGAAAGATGGAAACATCCTAAATATTCATCATTAGGGGAATATTTAAGTGGATCATGAAAGAGTCGTTAAAACGCTTTCCAAAAAGTTATTTACTGGTGTTAGAACTTACATGTGGCAAGTGTTCAAATTGTGTAAACAAAAAATCTGCAAGAAAAGAAGCCAAAATATTAACAGTTGTTCCTTTGGGGGTGTGAGAGAAAAGTCTCCCCCCTGGCATGGCATTTTTATACTTTTATTTACTCTGTGATTTTCTACATTTTATACAAGATTGTCTCAAACATGTGCAAAAAAATAGCATTTCAAAACCACTTGACTTCAAAAGTTTAGAACTTAAGTTTTATCAAGAGGACCAAGATTTGTGAAGGTCACACCTTTTGCCCACAGTCACAACTGTGGGTTATGTCTTAAATCACTGGTTTTTTTTTTTTTTAAAAAAAACAAATGTTTCCAACAGCCAAACTGTGTCAGTTCTCTCCAAATTACAGAATTTTTACAAGAATAGAGCAAGCTAAACAAAGTGAATTTACTGAAAGTTTTTCTTAAAAAAAATTTTTTTTCCCGGTCCACCGGGAATACTTTCACTTTGCTAGCTGATAAGTTTGCAAGTTCTCTACGTGGGAGCATAAATGCTACCCAAGCAGCTCCACACAACAAAGGGGCTTCTCAAACTACACTTGCGAGGGACTAAAAATGCCTTTATTTTGCCGTGAAGTGAATCTGAGGAGATTCTGTGAGAAAATTTTGCTTGGGGGTCCTAAATAAAACTCAGATCTTTGGCTCAGATCCAAGGTCTATGACCTTCCCAACAGCCACGATTCATATTATTGTTTTTTAGATGAAGGAAGAAGCCCTGACTATGGGATTTACACCAAAGTCAATAAAAGATCTTCTGAAAGAAGTGTCAATCAGATAAGCAGCATATGCCCTTATTATTCCAAGAAGAACATATATATCAAGTTAGACTCCTACAGCCTTACTGCATTAGAAAAATAACAGGCAACTTAAAATACAAGTGGTCTGAGCTAACTAGTCACAGATTCTCCTTCTTGAAGAAAAGGCAATATATTGAACACAGACTTTAACAAGTTTAAAAATAGGTCAATTATTATTCGCAAAAGGCAACCCCAGTAGGGGTGTCCAATCTGGTTTTTTTTTTTTTTCTACTGCACATTGAGAGAATAAGAGTTGTCTGGGGGCACACATTAACTACACAAACACTAACAAAAGGTGATGAGCCAAAAATAAAAAAAAAAGACCCATGTATACTTTTGGTGACATCCAATACCACAGATAATAAGCAAAACGGTTCTCAAATAATCTGTATGCGGCCCATGGGCTGGAGGTTGGACACCCCTGCAAGGACCTCAGTGCTAGAAAGTAGGAAATTAAAACTGGAGATAAAAGACTAGCTGTCATAACCAATTTAAAAGTAATCAGAAAGGAGTGTCACAGACCTCAAATTCGAAGGTAAAAAAAATCAATTTAAAAGCAGTCTTTGATTAACAACTACTTACACACATTTTTCCTACGATGTTTGCATTTCAAATATTGAGTTATTTTAGAATTACTTTCTGGAATAGCACCTTTTTCTGCCCTGCTATTAATGCCTAAGCATTTATAATGGTGACTGGATACGTTAGAATCTCACCTTTTTGGAAACACATTTTTAAATAATTCTCAGATCTTTTAGGGGCAAGCCTGGACTAGTAACAGTGGCTGCTCTATGCTACATGTACTCTTACTAGTATATTGTTTTAGCCATGACTAAATAAGACATAAATTTAATTTCTGGTGAACATTTGCAATTTATGAGTCAAGAACTCTCTGAGAAGAGAATCTGATGTACTTTCCACCTGCCCTTTTATCAACATTAAACAAACAGTATGTTTTACTACAACTCACTTCTGACATTTATCAGTTGCTTTAATTTTTTTCTCTCCCAACCTCAGGCTTGTCAGCAGGACTTCAGCGTGACAGTAGTGGCAGCTCATTCCAATTAGACCCTTTTCAAATAAACTGTTCTTTTCAGAACTGCACACATTTGAATAGACCAAAAATGGAAAGAAGGATTATTACCGAGGCTGAGGGCAAAGAACTCACCCCTGCTTTCCGTACCTGTATCTCTCTTTACTGAACCAACACAGACTTCCAACTAAACAAATAACAACAACAACAAAAAAAAAAAAAATAGAAGAAAGAGCCACCAAACACATCATAAGTGTCAGTTGTTTGGTAGTTTGAGACACCCTGGGATATTTATATGTTGTTTGGAAACAATATTGATGACGAGAGTGTATTTCCAGGGCTTCAATTAAGAAGAAGTGATAAAACTCAATTTCCATGAATTATTATAAAAGTAGTAGATGGGAAAATTTTGTCCTGAGCGTTCCACCCACACTCTTCCCACACACATATGTACAAATCCTCCGGAAAAAAAAAAAAGATTTTAAGAAAGTCTCCCCTCTCTTTTATTTAACAAGGCAGCTATGCAGCTTGCCATCCTGGGCTAACAGCCAGAAGAAGATTATGGCAAAAATAATCACCTTTGCAACATTAAGGAAAACATGAAACTGGCACTATGATTCAAGGGCTTATTTCTTTGCCTCTAAATATGATCCCACGTTTTAAAAAAAATTATTTGGGAAATGGTTTTCTGCAAGATGTATCTGGGAAAAAAAAGAGTTGTTTTCTTTTCAGCAACGAGCTAGAGGTGCTGAGAGATTTCCTGTTAAAACTGTGTAAGGCATTCAACTACTTAAAAGGAAATTTGGTGCTGATGAAAGATGCCAGTTTGACAGCCCTGGAAAATGAAGGAAGCATCCTTTATTCCCAGGGCACAGCATCTCAAAATGAGGAATCATTTCTTCTGGTTAAGAGGGTCACCCCTTATTTTTTAATATTCATTGAGAGGACATGCATGTTGGATGATGGAAAGTTACACAGGAGACATAGCCCGTGTCCTCTAAGATATTACATTCTTCAAACCACCAGATTCCTAGTCTCAGGGGCATAATATACAAGACTAGTGGCCTCTCCTCTGAAAAAAAGGACCAAGGAACAAAAGCTGGTGGGTACAGAGCTCAGTTTGGACATTCTTCTCGCTCCTCTAAGTGTTCTCACTCTGTAAGTAAAAGGACTGTGTAGGCTTGTGGTACCTGTCACTTCATTATAATCTGTGGGCAATACTCAGCACACACCCTTTCTACCTTTACTCCACCTCCAAAAAAATTAAACCCTCTTTTTAAATACTCATTCCTTGTGCGTCCTCAGATAGAACATAAAACCTGGGCGAAATCATTTGGCCCCAGAACTTCAAAACATACAAGTAGCTATGTGTGGTTAGGTGGTTCTGACTTAATGTAAAACGAGAGTGGGCATAGGGAAATATAGCGACTCTCAGGGGAGTTGATTTGGGTTAGTTAACTGGAGAGGAAGAGGCTGCAGATTTTTGAGTATATGTGTGTACTAATTTGTGGTGGGGGATGTCTGGGGCTAGAGAAAGAGAAATGAGGATGTGACCTGATGTGACACACGTCCTTTGCCTGATTCCCCGTTCCATACATCATGAAGGACTGAGCATAGTGGTGCTGCTCCAGAGAGCAGATGGCAATATTTGACAGAAAATCGAGAGAGGAGGCAGTTTCTCCCTTTCTGCATGGAATATAGTATGACTCCATAACACATGAGGGCTGAGAAGCTGTAGCAGAGTTCAGTACCTTGAGGGAAAGGCAGCTCTGGGAGCCTTGCATGGGAAATCGTCCACTCGAATAGGGTACCATTAGCTGTGGCAAGGGCAATAGTAAGTAGTACTAAATTCCCACCTTGATTTCTTGCCACATAGTGATCACCACATCTTTTTATTATCAAGATGAAGTGTCATTCTACTGCCCTGGATAGAGTGCGGTGGCATCATCATAGCTCACAGCAACTTCAAACTCTTGGGCTCAAGTGATCCTCTTGTCTCAGCCTCCCCATTAGCTGGGACTACAGGTCCATACCACAATACCTGGCTAGTTTTTACATTTACTAGAGACGGGGGTCTTGCTCTTGCTCAAGCTGGTGTTGAACTTGTGAGCTCAAGCAATCCACCGGCCTTGGCCTCCCAGAGAGCTAGTATTACAGGCGTGAGCTACCGCGCCCAGGCACATCAACATGGTTTTTAGAGCAGAAACCGTGAAAAGTCTGGCTTGAAACATATGAGATACTTGGTGAGCCTAGAAATAGTTGGGGAGACACCAGTTGTGAGAAGCTGCAGTCCTGCAAATTGCAGGAAAAGACTGTGTTTACTGAGGTTCTAGGGAACACTGAACACTGAGTACTCATGCTCATGTGACTTCATTTGTTCCCAAATTGATAGAGGCTTATGGTACTTGTACGATGAAGAGAAAAATGGCTGTGGAGCCTATCTCCCACCTCTCCCATCTCTCACACACACAAGGAGTTTTAGAGTTTGGACGCTAAACTCCACAAGCTCTCTCATGGGGAGCAAAGACCATCACATATGTATCATATATGTTAAGAAACACTGGAATTCCACGCTGGCTTTCACTACTGTTCCATGTTTTTAGGTGTTTTAGTTTAGAGCTTGTGGGGTTAATAAGCTATGAGGATTTAGTGTAGGGTGAATCCAGAGTTGTTTTTACATTAGTGAAGGACAAATTTTTTTCTTTTTTTGAAACAGAGTCTCAAGCTATCGCCCTAGGTAGAGTGCTGTGGCATCATAGCTCATAGCAACCTCCAACTTGGGCTCAAGTGATCCTCTTGCCTCAGTTTTTCTTTCTTTTTCTTTCTTTCTTTTTTTTTTTTTTTTTTTGCAATTTTTGGCCGGAGCTGGGTTTGAACCCACCACCTCTGGCATATGGGGCCGGTGCCCTACTCTTTTGAGCCACAGGTGCCACCCCAGTTTTTCTATTTTTAATAGAGACAGGGTCTTACTTTTGCACAGGCTGGTCTTGAACTCATGAGCTCAAGCAATCTACCCACCTTGGCCTCTCAGACTGGTAGGATTACAGGCGTAAGCCACTGTGCCTGGAATGAAGGACAATTTTTGAAGATCTGTGTGTCTCTTATCTTTTTACCTTGTTGCCAAAGCAATATTCTCACAACATTATTTTCTGTCGGCTGAAGGCTCCATCTCTGGAGACTGCCTCTTAATCCACTGTAGCCTTCCTCTTCTCATCTACATTTCTTCTTAGGGACTGGGACTGAGCTTCCCTAGACACCCTCTCACTCTTAATCTCTTACTCAAAAATTCTGAACAAAACCTCGAGCCTCTGGAAGTTCAGCGGATTTAAGGGAGCTCATTGTACCGGGATCCCACAGGCCACACTAAAAATTTAAGTATATATGTGTGAGACAAGAGATGGTACTCAATGACTCTTTCTTGCAAATGTGGAAGTGACTTCTTTTTCACTATCATTTTATTCACCAGCAAACAGACCTCAATGAACTTTGTACCAACACGATTATGTTGTACAAGGAACGTCGCTCACTGTTAACCTAAGAGTCTGGAGACAACGCATGTTCACAGTATAGGAAGGCATGATGCAGAAGAACTTTGGACGTTTCTTTAAAACAGAGGACTATTTCACTGATTTTAAGCCTTGGAAATACTTTGATATAGGACCCGCTGCCGTGTTAAAACAATCAAACCCAAAGTTGCCATCCTGAGGACTAATAACGCAACATGTTAGTATCAAACTTCAAGTGGCTTGGCATTTATTGCATTATTAAAATTGTGCCCTTCGTGAAGTCATCTGAGCATAGTGTGGAGAAAAAAGAAAACATTAAAACAGGTCATGGCATGGCAGCAGTCAATGACTTTCTACCCTTTCCAAATATATGTTTGTCTCAGAGAAATATTTCACTGGCTCTTTGTCAGGAGACTCACTTCTCATTACCATTTCAAATGCACTTTCTGCGCTCTGAGGTACCTCTCTGCTGCCCTAGGGCTTTGCCAACAGACTAAAAAGTTTACTTGCTGTGCATAATATACAACACAAGTTACTACTATGAATTTTTAACAGTGTTCTGCTATATCACATCCCCGAGTTCTTCGAGATGCAAGAAGTGGGGGAGGCCTTATTTATTTATTGCCCTCCCCCTGCTTAATGCAACATTTGCCATTGCCCTTGGTATGTATTCCTAATGACAAAATTAAACAAAACTCAAACAAACGCACACGCGTCTTCAGGCGATTGTCAAAACAGAAATAATTGCCTGTATGAAGACATTACGAGAGGCAAAAGGAAAGAAATAAATATTATTAAGCAAGTCATAATTATATCCAAATAGACAAGCATCGTAATGTTCCAAACAACGTCAGTTTCTTAGCCAGCAAAAGTTAGTGGTCAGTCTAGTGGTGGCGGTGGTGGGGGTTACGAAAATGGGCTCTAGAGCAGACTGTCATTGCTCATGTTTGAATGAAGACTCTGCAATTCAATAGCTCTGTGACCCCCAACAAACTACTTAAACCCTCTGGTTTTGGTTTTCTCTTTTGTAAACTGGAATAATAATAATAGCACCTGTCTCATGTAAAGATTACATAGGTGAAACTCTTAAAAAAAAGTGTTTGGCTGATAGTATGTAGGCAATAAACATCAGATGTTATCATCATTAGTCATTATTAGATATAATAGGAAAAAATTAACTGCATGCATTTGGTCATCAAAACGTAATTTCTTTTATGGCACATAGCAAAAAATAAAAAGAAGGAAAGATCCATGGAAATTATATGTCCTGTAATGACAGGTGGAAATTAGCAAGAGCAAGAGCTAAAAGATAGGTATACATTATAGGTTAAACCAGTAGGTTTATACAAGAGAAAGTTGAACTTCTAAGAGAGGCTGAATCCCTTGAAGAGATGTCTACCAACATGGTTCAATGATGGATCTGTGAGCAGTTATGAAATGATCTCTCTAGGCTCAGCACCTATAGCTCAGTGGTTAGGGCACTGACCACATGCACAGGGACTGGTGGGTTTGAACCTGGCCTGGGCCTGCTAAACAACAACAACAACAACAAAATAGCCAGACGTTGTGGCAGGCACGTGTAGTCCCAGCTGCTTGGGAGGCTGAGGTAAGAGAATTGCTTAAGGCTTAAGCCCAAGAATTTGACGTTGCTGTGAGCTGTGATGCCAAGCACTCTACAGAGGGTGACATAGTGAGACTCTATCTCAAAAAAAAAAAAATCCTTCTTGGTCTGGAGAAGTATTTCATGGAAAAGCACCACCATAATTTCCAAAAAAGCCTCTGTCTAGGAAAATAGTGAGTTGAATGAACCCCAAGTTAGCTTTTGTGCAGCTATGGTTACATTCTTAGCAGTATCTTGGAGCTGTAGTGTTAGCAATTGAATCAGATCAACTCTGCAGTCCTCTTCAGCTTTAGAATCCTGTGATTTTTTTTTATCATAATACGTATTATAATTTTAATATATTCCTTTTATCTTTAAAACCCTTCATCAGTTTTCAGTTAAAACTTACAAAGAAACTCCTCACCTCCAGATGTCCCATCAATCTTGCTTAGCTTTGCTTTCTTCCCTTAGTTCTCTACCTCAGTCATAGCAACTGTTATTATTTTTAAAACCAGACTAACAGATATAAATGTACAAATAAGTTGCATACTTTTTCTCTTATTATTGAGAAACAACCACATATTCTACTCCAATTTGTCAGGGGGCTTTGACTGCCATTGACTATTCTATCAGAAGGGAAATGATGTAAATCATTGTAGATTGCGTGCTTTCCTTCAACCCCTTTCTATAATTGGCTGCCTGTATCCATCCAAACAGTATACTACTATTAATCATTAATCAAACATTTACATCAGGCACTGTGCCAAATCATTGTGAGCTTAAATAAGTTAGTAATGCCAAAAGCCACAGAGATAGTAAATGGTATTGCTATAATTAAAAGTTATTTCTGAAATACTTTAAAGCCCATACTCAGCCCAAGAATCCTGCCTCTCTCGGTCACTTTGTTTTAGCTTCCACAGTTTTATCACAGACCCCTATTTCTCATTTGGACCAATGAAATAGCCTCTTACTCGGCAACCTTGGCTCCAAATTGAACCATTTCTTCTCCAGTCTTTATTTTAGGTTGCTGCTAGATGCAGCTTGCTGCAATTTAAATGCAATCATATCACTACCGTGTCTACCGCCACCTTCAGAAGAAAGTCTGCATTTCATAGATGATATAGAAGACCCTTCATAAAGTAGTGCCTGGCCATCTCTCTGGCCTCACCTCCCCCCTACAGGCACCTTTTACTCTGGTTAAACTAAACCAGTCTTAGTTTCTCCAATAATTCCATGTTCCCTCATGCCTTTGGAGTTTTGCCCATGTGATTTATACTGCCTGAAAAGTCAACCCCACTTGGTGGTTTAGCAAACTTCCTCTGTCCTTTAAGACTTATCAGCACACAGGAGGTACACAGCAAATATATTTTGACTAAAACAACAATAATAAAAATGATTTCCTTCTTAAATTTAAGAGATAGAAATGAACATGGGTAAATACAGTAATCTGATTTGCTAAAGGGCTATAAAAAGTACATTTGGGGCTTATGCTTCTAGAAATTGTTTTCCCTGCCTTGACCTCTCATCTGTGAAATGTTGCCCAGTGAGCAGGTCATAATTATGAAATATAATGTTTAGATATTAAGCAGTAGAGTCCTTGCTATGTCCATTAAATATACATTAGTTGATATGTATAAATGTTTTATATATATTATAAAATGTTAAAATACATTTCTCTTCTGTGAATGAATTCATTACAACATTTGACTCTAGTTTTTATTAACCTCTTACCCTAAGTGTTAATATTTCCCATCCTTTGGGGAGCCATAGGACACATTCCCCACATTAGCTTCTAAGAGGTCACTGATTTGTTTTCAGTTTGTCTGGTCACTAAGAGTTGGCGGAGAGTTACCTTCATAAATGATTCAAGTTAATGAGAAATATTAAAATTAAAGAAATAACAGCAAAAATGGGGCTCCACAAGTGAGAAACAAGCATTGGAATATCACTCCACAGGGGAATCATCCCATTTAGCCATTTGTTAAAAGTAGCTTCAAGGACATAGAAAAGAGACATGTGTGCGCATATTGCGTGCCCAATAGGAATGCTTTTTGAAAGGATGTAGTTGGGTTCAAAATGTATACTACGGACCATGGAGGGGCTGATGATAACTTTGCCAATAAAATGATTTTCCATGGACCACAGGTGACTTAGTGGTATTGGTTTAAGGGATAAGCAGGTGAACATTTAATTACGATGCCATGTCATATCATTAAATCATGTTCAACATAATTTGATATTAAGAATTACTTAAAATATGCTATACCACACATATTCCCTACCTACCTACATTGTCTACAGGAATGCTTTCTATAGAAGAGTACATTCGTGCACAGATGATACATACATTGTGATTATAAAGTAGAACAAGCCCACCCCCTCCTGTTAAAGTTCCATATTATTCCTTAAGGTCCTATACTCTTTTTGTTGTGAGTGTCTAAACCTTTCTCACAGCTTCCTAACAACCTTTACTTTAAACACTTTATATCTTCTTCCTTGTTGTCCTATCTCTCCCCTCCTTACTCAAGTACTCTTTACTGGTCTGCTGTTTCCTTTATTTCTATATTATAAGCACAATACAGTCTTGATTCTTTTTTAGACACCATATAATTCCTTTGTACTTTTCTTCCTTGTGTATCTCCAAGCCTAATACAATTTATAAAGATTCAAAATCCAGGGAAACCACCTACATATTCTATAACAGGGTCTTATTTGCCTGACTGTTGGCTTGATCCTCTCATAACAGCAGAGAGCTCCTTGATAACTGGACGGAACGTTAGTCCTGTGCATTGTCACATATTTTAGAGACAGGATCAAAGCAAGTTAAAGGTAGAAGAGCCCTTGCCAATAATGCAATCCTTACATTCATAGATGATGAATCTGAGGTTCATAGAAATGAAATGGAACGAGTTGCTACTGCTTGTTCTTTCCTTTCCTCCTAGTGCTTTGGTTTTCTGAGTTTGGCTCTTTATTCTATCACTGTCACAGTATTTGTTTTGGATCCTCGCTCTCTATCTGGACTTGGGCACTAACTCCACTTACTCTAGTTTGTTAATCTCATGACTTAGGATATCAATCAGGTGATGTTCCTGGGTGTCTCATCTGCCTCAAGCTGGTATAATATAGATTCTAGTCTGAGCTCCAGGTTTTGCCATCCAACTACAATGCATAGATCTGATTTTCTCTATCATGCCCTGATAAGCTACTTCGGTGACGCAGACTTCGATAAAATAGAGGTTAGAAAGCTACTTCCTTCATTTTAAGGCAAGTATGTTTAAGAGGTAGATATGGCTCCATCTGCATAGGAAACAAAAGCAGAACTGTTCTCATCATGGTGAATATCAGTGAGATATAAACTTAGTAATATTCATGCCATATAAACACTGATTCTAAAATAGCATATTGCCATTCATTAGGAACCTTAAACAATCACATCTGAGTGAATGTGACGCTGCCTCTTCTATCTCTAAAATGTCTCTAGACCTATGAGATAACAAAAAGGAATGACTGAAACTCCCAAAGATGTTGGCAATGGAATATTATTTTAAATACGGTACTATTTTCATCAAAGGTTAAACAGGGAAAAGATGGGTAGAAAGTTTTGCAACATTGAAGAAATGGATGTTAACTGCTGCCTTAGTTAGATGTATACAACCAAAAAGGCACTGCCAAACATTTTTCATTTAATAGATGTGTACTGGAAAAGTATGCTCCCTAATCTTATTCACAAAAGGAAAATACATTGCTTATACTTAAAGAAAATGAAATCAAACAAGATAAAACATGAGCAAAGAGACTTCAGACATATCCCACAGGCATACCAGTTCATCAAACTTGTAAAGAGCAGTCCTCCAGCTAGAGAGAGAGAGATTCTTCCCTCAACTGGGCAGATGGGCCAGGAAAATGCATAAGCAATTAGCTTTTGTGCCAAAGCAGAAAGAAAACCAAGAAGACGAGAAATGTGTACCACATTAGTATGTTCCCTAATAAATTTTAGTCTTCCCTGTAATCATGGCAAAATCATGATATTTTTAGAATTTGGGATGGATTTTTAATAAGTTTGGAAGTTATATGGAAGAAAGGAACAGCACAGTTGTAATTACATTAAGTGTACAATTTTGTCTATTAACAGGACATAAACCCAAGCTATCCATAATTCGTTTTTATTCTGTGAACTGAAATAAAATTAAAAGCTTGGAATAGATCAGAAAATGATAAGCAAAGTGAAAAGATAAGCACACAGACTGAGACAGACATTTGCAATGTATATAACTGACAAAGGATCAGTATTTAGAATATATAAAGAATCCCTACAAATCAATTGCAAAAACCAAACTGCTCTAAAAAGAGATGAGAAAGAAATGATTTAAAGGAATTAACAGAGGAAGAGGCTTCAATGGTTAACAACTATGAAAAGATATTCAACCCCACCAGTAATTAAAGCCAGGGTAGTATAAATTAAAACCACAAGATTCTATTTCATACTCATTAGACTGAGAAAAATAGTAAGTCTGAGGCAGGTGGTACCTCAGCTGGGCTGGGGCTGTGCCGACCTGCCTGGGAGGACCTGCCTTGCCTTCTGTGTCACTGTCCAGAGGGTGTTGGTGTAGCAGGATGCCAGGAGACGAGAGCTGTAGAACCAAGTGTGGTGGAGAGGAACAAGCATGAAGCCAGAGGGTCCCTAGCTGAGGGAGACCACAGCACAGCCTGCACTTCTGCCAACCCCAGAATCACCCTGGGACCTAGAGAGCCCTCCTCCGGCTGGGCTACTACCCTGTGAGCATTTCACAGCCCTAAAGGTGATACAGGATTTGCACATTCAGGTCTGAATGGGGGCTGCCATTTCCTAGGCCTGGGCAATTTCATGAAGGGAATGGCTCATTCATCTTACCCCTATGGGGAAGGGCTGTATCCGTTCATGAATGTGCTCATTCATCTTGCCAGATTGGAAGGGACCATATCCATTTATTTTTTTACCAAGTCCCAACCAAGTTTAACTACAAAGGATACATGTGACTATATAATACCCCTAGACAAAGGATCCAGGCAGAGATTTTCTGACTTGGGTTCTTCCCTCGCTAGGTGCTCTGGTGCTTTTTCTAAATTCTTTTCTGTTTAATAAACCCTATCTGACCACTGATGTGCGGTCCGTAAGTTCGTTCTTTGAATCCCCGAGACCAAGAACCTACTGAAGAAAGAAATTCTGGTAACAATAACACCAAGCGTCGGTGAGGATTTGGGGGAAGAGGAGTACATATATTATATCTGGTAAGAATGAAAATGAGATACAATTGTTTTGAAAGGTAATCTGGTATAACAAATAAATTTGAAGATAAAAACTCACTACTGGAAGATAATCTACTTCTAGGTAGCTATCCTAGAGAACTCATATATGTTCATCAGGAAACAGGCATAAGAAAATTCATTGAAGCTCTGCTGGTGTGGTTAAAAAAATAATCTCAATGTCCTTCAGCAAAGGTAATGAATACATTTATTCACTTAATGAAATATCACATAGCAATAGATTATCTAGTTCTTTCTGTATCAACATGGAGACATTTCAAAAACAAAGCTGATGGTTCATCTTATAAGGGTACATGTGACTTTTTCTAAATGTAGAATATAAATGTCTTAACACAGTAACTAAGAGGATGCCATGAAGGCTATGTTAACCAGTTTGCTGAAAGTGTTTCAAATTGTATATAAAACCAGCACACTTTACCCCATGACTGCATTAATGTACACAGCTATGATTTAAAAAAAAAAAAGCTAATTGAAAAAATCAATTTGAAAATCATGTACAACATTTAAGAAAATTTGAGAGGCAAGACAAGTTTTAGTAACTTTTACTGATGTGTCCTTACGTATATAGTAGGATTATGAAGACAATCATGGAATGGTACAAACCAAATCCAACTTCAAGAGAATGGTTAACTCTGGGAAAGAAAGAAGGAAGGTGGAGGTTTACCCAGGTCTTTAACATTTTATTTCTTAAAAAAACAAAACAAAACAAAACAGTGTTATGAATCAAATGTGGCCATATATTGATATAAGCTTAATACTGTTGTGGGCCTATAAATGCTATATTTTCTGCACTTTTCTGATTATTTAAAAGGTTTAATATAGAAAAGTAAAGTAGGTGTTTGTGAATGTTTCTCTCTCTGTCTTTAGAAAAGACTAATAGAAAATAGAGTGCTCAGTGTAGAAAAGAGTGATGGAGAATTGCTGATTAGACAGAGGTGACATCATTAGCTCTGTTCATCCAATGAAAACATTCGTCAGCTAGTCACAAAGAGGGATCATATTCTGAACAGGGAAATTAATGAAACATTATCTTTACAGCATTTTTTCTAAGTGAAGCACTTCAATGGTCATTTTAGGCATGAACACAAAAAAAGTCCTTTTAAATCATCTGGCCCATGTCCTTCAGATGCAATCAGGCTCAATCCATTCTGTCAAGTGATTGGCCCTTATCTCTTTGGGACATCACAAGTGAAGGAGGTCCTGCTGTTTTTAGTTCTGCTTATAGTAAATCCTTGATGGCTTCACAGCCAAGTGACAGGAGTGGATAGAATACAGGATTGGAGCCTTGAGAATTCAATCTCTGGCAATGACTTCTTATAAGTTGGACATGTGGTTTGACCTCTCTAGACCTCTGTTCATCCATCTTTCAAATGAAGATAATAATATCGACCACCAGATACTACTTTAAAATATATATATTTTTCTTAGATGCCCACCATCAGATAAATACAAGGCGCTGCACAATAAGCTTATAATAATGATATCAATGGAATCTATACCATGAGATTCCCAGGCAAAACCACTTACGTAAGTTCTCTTGGTACTCCCATCAACCCAACTCTCTTGGGACACTGATCTAGTTCATACTGAATATTTTCAGAACATAATACAAAATATTTATTATAGTTCCAAATAAAGCATCGCCTCCTTCAAAACATTAGATTTTTCATTTGCAATGAGACTTAGTAATAAACATGGCAGAAACATAGGCAAAATATTAAACCTTTATCTGCTAGAATGACTGCTCAGGTATCTGTGTACAAATTCTGGGTACACATTATGTTAGATCGCTAACTTTAGAAACAGCTGAAGATTAAAATAAAGACTGGCTGCCACTGAGCGTTAAAATGACACAAATCTGCACATGTGCATAGCCTAACTTCTCCGAAATGCCCTATGTTCCAAAAAGCTGCTGCTCTGTTTTCCTTAGGTTAATCAGATCTTGCTTAAAATGTGTGCTAATCAGCACTCAACTGCCTATTAACCACTTCAAGTGAAGTTCTAAGTGTTCAGTACTAATGAAATTTGCCAAAGATGTTAAAAGATACCCACATAGGTAATTTTATGATATAATAGATATTATAATTTTATAATATACATATGATAATTTTACTTTGGCATTAGTATATTATGGCAAACTTCACATGTCCTTTTGCTTATGCATTGTATTTCTCCAGCAGAACAGGAATGAAGTTAGAATATGATTTGTTGTGCTTATTTCAAGGTGATTTATACTTTGCTGTTGATCGAAATAGGGACATAGTTATCAAGAAAAAGATATTTCTATGTCCAAAATTACCTCCAGAAAGTTTGTACCTGAGAGCTCAGAAGAGTAAAATGTTGTCATGTAACTAGATCCTTTTTAGTAAAATTACTGGCAACCAAAATAGTCAGAAAATACTTTGCAGTCTCAAAACATTGCCCTCAGTTGGGTGGAGAAAGAATCCTTCCTCCATGCCTTTCTTTCTTCTTCAGTGGAAAATGCACACATTTAGATAAACACATCATCTTTTGTCCCTTTGGTTAAAGAAAGAAAAATTAAAACAGAGCAGCAAACAGATGAGCAAGAGCGTTTAAAACTAAACCCAGCTACAATATTTAGGGAGCTTGGATTCTGTAAATGAAAGCAAGGATGCCTGTAAAGCCAAAGACTTCCTCGGCACGCAACATGTGCTCCCTGTTATTAGGAAAAGAATGGACAAAACTCAGTACAGAGGAGTACCAATCATTTACAATTGCTTTTGCAGCATTCCCAGTAACCTGGGGCTTCTCAACAGTCCTGCACGAAGAGCATAGGGTGTGACCCATCTTGGCTAGCAGGTGAGTAATCTGGCTGCCTCTTTCTGAAAATGACAAACAACAACAACAATAAAAAAGAATGGAGTTGGAGAGGATTCCATAGACATGGAATCCACATGCCACCTACTGGTCCTTTTACCTATGGTCAAGACGCACTATGTCTTTATTACCTCGGATGCTCTCAAACCACTGTCCACTTACTGAACAGGAAGGTACGTGATGCCAGCATCATTTTGACAGAAACAGAGGCCCTGCTGGTGATTATATAAACTCAGGAAGATTTCTAAACAAACCCTCCAGGACATATTGAGAACATGTTGAACAACTTTTCTTTCTCATGCATAATCCCCCTAAGTTGGCTTTTTTGTGGTCCATTTTCAACAGCAAGTTATATTTGTTATTGAACGGTTCACCTCTAGAAAGTCAAATGGATTCCCTAGAAATACCCCCAAGTTTGCAGCATTTAATCTCATGCTTGTACTGTTATCAAAGCCGGGTATAGACAAAATGATGACATGTTTCCTTTCACTTTTCCTCAATTTTCTATGTCTCTTCTGGTAGTTTTTAAAATTTCAGAATATTATGGTAGTACAAATGCTTTGGTTACATGAAAAGCTTTGTACAGCTGAAGTCAAAGTTAGAAGTGTGCACCTCACCCAGACAGTATGTATTATACCTGTTGGGTGTGAATTTATCCCCTGCCCTGACTCTCCCTACCTGCTTGCTTTCCGTTGAGTTTTACTACCAAATGTGCTCATGGGTGTTGATGGATTACTTACAATTTCATTGTGAGTACATGTGGTGCTTGTTTTCCTATTCTTGCAAGACTTCACACAGAAGAATGGTCTCCAGTTCCATCCAGCTTGTTACAAAAAGTATTAGTTCACCATTTTTAATGGCTGAATAATACTCCGAGGCAGACATTTACCACATTTTATTAATCCACTCACATACTGATGGGCACTAGGGTTGATTCCACACCTTTGAAATTCTAAATTGTTTTTCAATAAACATTCCAACGTGCCTGTCTTTTTGATAAAATGACTTCTTTCTCCTGGGTAAATATCCAATAGTGGCATTGCTGGGTCAAGTGTTATGTTTACTTTAAGTTCTTTGAAGTATTTCCATACAACTTTCCATAGAGGTCCTAGTAGTTTGCAGTCCCACCAACCACGTATACGTGTTCCTTTCTCTCCTCATTCACACCAGCATCTATTGTTTGGGGATTTTTTTTTAAATAAAGGATATTCTCACTGGAATTAGGTGATACCTCACTGTGGTTTTGATTTCCATTTCCCTGATAATTAGAGGTGTTGTGCGTTTTTCATATGTTTATTGGCCATTAGTTTATCTTCTTTTCTCAAAAGTAATCAACAAAATAAAATTCCTAGGAATATACTTAACCAAGGAGGTAAAAGAACTACAGAAGAAGTACAAGTTGCTAAGGAAGAAAATCACAGAGGATGTAAACAAATACAAAAATATAGCCTGCTCATGGATCAGCAGAATCAACATTGTTAACAAAGCTATACTACCCAAAGTGATGGACAGAGTCAATGCAATCCCCATTGAAATACCAATGTAAGTTTTCACAGACGTAGAAAAAAATAGTTCTATGGTTTGTATAGGACCAGAAAGGAGTCAAAATAGCCAAAGCAACCTTAAGCAAAAAGGACCAATCAGGAGGCATCACTTTACCAGACTTCACACAATACTATAAGGTAATAGTAACCAAAACATCATGGCAGTGGCACGGAGACATAGACCAATTGCTTAGAGCAAACCCAGATATAAAACCATCCTCATATTGCCGTCTGATCTTTGACAAAGCAGACAACAGCATGCACTGGGGAAAAGAATCCCTATTGAATAAATTGTGCTGGGCAAATTGGATAGCCATACATAGAAGACTGAAAGAGGATCTGCATTTCTCACCACTCACAAAAATTTATTCACTTTGGATAACAGACTTAACCCTAAGGCATGAAACTCTAAAAATGCTAGAAGAAAGTGTTAGAAAAACTCTTGTAGACATCAGTGTATGCAAAGAATTTATGATGAAAACTCCAAAAGCAAACACAGCAAGAACAAAAATGAACAAATAGGACCTGATTGAATTAAAAGCTCAGGCACATCCAAGGAAACAATTAATAAAGTGAATAGAAAACCTATAGAGGGGCGGCATCTGTGGCTCAGTGGGTAGGGTGCCAGCTCCATATACCCAGGGTGGTGGGTTTAAACCCAGCCCCGGCCAACCTAAAACAAAAAAATAGCCGGGCGTTGTGGCAGGCGCCTGTAGTCCCAGCTACTTGGGAGGCTGAGGCAAGAGAATCGCCTAAGGTCAGGAGTTGGAGGTTGCTGTGAGCTGTGTGATGCCATGGCACTCTACCGAGGGCAACAAAGTGGGGTGACAAAAAAACAAACCAACAAAAAAACCTATGGAAGGGGAGAAAATATTTGCCTGCTATATATCCAGTAAAGGGCTGATAACAGAATCTATAAAGAACTCAAGCAAATCAGCAAGAAAAAAAAAATCAAACAACCCCATCAAAAAGTGGGCAAAAGACATGAACAGACGCTCTTCTGTTATTTTTTCCTCATCACTTCTTGGGCTTTCTGTGCTCTTGGTCTACTGCCTACAACTTCATATTGTTATGACCCAATGCCTAGTTTACCGTCTGGTGCAAAGTATGTACTCAATATTTGTAAAATAAATAAAGAAACAAATGGAAACCCCCCATGCCATTTCCTGCATAGACCCACCTTTTCTTTTGAACCATGGGGCCTTTCATTAAGCATGAACAAACTCATAGTACTAGATGCCTCAAAAATACAGTTACGCTGTTCTTCAGAGCATTGTTTTTTTATGCCGTATCTAAGCTGCAATGAAAGCTGTATCAAATTATCACGTGCTGGGTATTCCTACTGGCATACAAGCCATATCGGCATTAGATAACCAACAGTGAACTTACAATACGAGAGTAAAACTTCTTCCACTTAAACACTATTTCTCTTAAAATGAGATACTGTTTTTGTCCGTGAGGCCTTATTTTCCAGTTTGCCAGACCTGTATCAACTCCATTAACTTTCTGAGCAGCTTTACCAAACATTCTGTACATCTCGAGCCCCTTGCTGTTCTTCCTTATTTTTGCAACACCTGCAGTACTTGAGAGTCTAAGAACATGCTCGCTGTTTGCCTCTTTGTTCAGAGCTTAGGAGTATATTCAACACAGCTGATTCCTGTTGCCTCCGTACTTCCCCTACCCCTTTCCCCACCTGTCCCATTTCAGGGATCTGCTGACCTCACAAATCCTCCTTAGCGGTTCTTCAGCTAGTGCGAATAATGCCTACCTTTGAGTGCAAGCCGAGACATGTATTTTTCACATATTTCTTAAGCTGCTGCAGCAGCCCATTGAAAAAGAAATTCAGATATTTTTAGTACTTCTTTTTTTCCCGTAAAAACTGCGCTTGTTTTAAAGAAAGGCTGCGAACTTGATTAATTTCTTTTTTTATAAATCCATAAAAGTCAAGATGCCGATTTAATCTGGGCTTCCCCACCTTCTAAGCAGTACCACATGTTGCTTATAGCTCCATGCACTGAGATGCCTAATGTCTTCAGTGTATTTTCTCCATTTTGTGTTGTTGCGCTTCCGTGAGGTTTTCTGTTTTCTGTTCCTCTCCTTCTGGGATACCAGAGGAATGCAAGGAACAGATGCATTCAATGACTCATTACCATTAGGAGCCAGAGTGCAATCAAGACCTTTATTGACTTCCTGGCTGCCTTGTTCGGTTCACAGGGGAACCAGATTATGCACGAGTGGCCCTCCTAACCTTCCTCTCCAGATTCACTAAAAGACTTATCTTTTCTTGTTCAGTGCTCTGTGGTGTCTTTACTTGGACATAGGCAAAGCCTCTCCTTTACTGCTGTCTCTAGAGTTTATAGCACTGGATCTTTTAGCCAAGGAGAAAGTCATTTTCAAGCACATAAAAATACAGAAATACTTTGTTATTTATAGTACACAAACTACTACTGTCAAGTTATCATTTCCAATATATTTAATTACTTAATTCCAGAATCACTGGCTAGGCAAATAGACACACATTGGACTCAAGTCATTCTCAAGTTCTTACAAACGTATGGGCTACAGACTATAGAGCTACACTGCATTATTAAGAGAAAGTTCCCCATCTGCAACATTGCCTTTGGTGTTCCCAGCAGCAGCCTCTTGGTCTTGATGGACTGTGTGGTTGATGGGGGTGGTAGTAGTACAGGGGGAGGGTGATCATTTTTGTGCTCTGTTTTGAGTGCTTCCAGGAAAAGACTATATATGCTCTGATAGCTAATGATAGCTGAGGCTTTTAACCACAGGCCTTTCCATAGAAGCAATATTTCATGTTGAAAAATAATATGTCACTGATTGTAGAACTTTTGCAAACATGAATAAAAGTTGTGCTCAAGATAAAATATGCTCTTTACCTGGTCCTCTGAAAATAGAGGTGGTGTATTTTTTAGGGAAGCACCTTGAATTGAGGCACATGGCATTTATTTTGTTGTATTTATATAATATGGGGGCTGTCCAGAAAGTATCCAGCCGTGTCCTACGAAAACTCGAGACAAACATGCCTGGGTACTTTCTGACAGCCCTCATATTCTCTCTCCGGGTTGCTCCTGACCCCTCATTGTTTTTCAAAATGAGGTCCCTGGACCACCTGCTTCAGAATCACCTACACAGCTTGTTAAAATTGTAGACCCATGGACCCAAACAGGCCACCGAATATAGAATCTCTGGGGCTGTGCCCTAGAAATCTGCAGGTATACGAGACACCCCAGTAACTAGTAGGCCTGTTACTACTAGAGAATCACTGCATCACTGGAGGATGTCAGGGTAAAAATAAAAGAAAGACCTTTAATTATTCTAAAATTTAAACATCCATTCTCTCTTATTTTCCAAAACAGCACATGGGTTAATTTTGAACTTGGGGCTCTAAAACAGGAAGGCTGTACCAATTAAATCAAAGGTAATTCCCTTCCAATGTTGCTTGCTTTTAACTAAAGTATACATCTAGCACACTGCCAGCATTTTTCCTGGGCCTCTGCTCCTCAAATCTTAATGTGCACACAAATCATCTGGGTCTCTTGTTAAAATCCACACTGATTCAGTGACTCTTTGGTGAGGCCTGGATTTTGTATTGCTAACAAGGTCTCAGATAATACAGATGCTGCTATTCTGTGGACCACCCTTTGAAAAACAAGATCCTACAGCACCTAAGGGAACTATTTTGGCTTTTAGTGCATGTGAATTTGCAGGAGCTCTGCAATATATAATGTACAGTAGCGTTATTTTCTGTGAACAAAAAGCTGCATTAAGGTCCTATATGCAAAGCATCGCGTAAGTCCCTCGTTTTGGTCTTCCTCTGACGCCAGTAACCTAGAGAGGAGAACTTTGCCTTGGACACTCTGAGTAATGAAGGATAACAAGATAGACACAAGACCTTACAGTGAAGCAAGGACAACACACTGGACTTCCCCAACCTCTGTTTTGATCTGGCAGGGAAATTAGAAGGTATGATTGGGCATTATGGAAGGGGGTACATAAGCATTCTGGAGGAAGTGGCTTCTAAGTTCATATCCTGTGCAGGAGTCTGGAAGGCTGGGAAGGATATGGGTCAGTGGATGGGGGGTGGGAGGAGAGTGGAATCAGTCAATGGAAACAGATGATACAAAGACTTAGAAGTAATAAAAGTTTTGCACGAACATACAATTGGAAAAATTGTAGCCTTCACAGAAAATACGGGGTGTCCATCAAGTGTGTGTGCAATTTAAAATAGTCGTCTAATTTACACTGCACATGAATAGGGACACCCTGTATATTTAATTTATTCAGACCCAAAGGAGAGTGCAGAATGGAATTTCAAGCCTTGTGACAACAGCATAAATATTTTTCTTCCTGGGGCGGGGGGAGTAGGGTAGTGGGGAGGGAGGTTAGGAAGATATATGCCACCCATCGTAGTAGGTATAAGCCTTGCCCATGATACAAGGCAGGAAAAGAGTAACCTTTAGTACTTTTGTCCTGCTAGGAAATTGCTGACCTGCTTTTTTTGATCGGGAAGAAAAACGACATCGGTTGGTGTCAAGCGGCAGGTGGTGACCACTGTTTCTTTAAAGACAACATATGAAACACTGAAAATTTATTTCCCAATAAACTTGACTTTCTGAGCGTAACTGCAAAAAAAAAGTGCCACACAATAAAAGCATAAGGAACAAGGATATTTCCAATTGCCATTAAATATAATCCAAGTGAAGTGATTCACCATGGCTCAGGTGCAGGTTCCCTGTCAACACAATTTATAAGGGTTCAGCTTCCAAAACTACACTTCCATTTGACAGTAATTTCCTCTTTTATTTTGTTTTGTTTTAAGTTGACTACAATTTTCAATCACGGTTATCAGTTCATCACCTGGATGAAGGTGACCCAGCAGCCCTTCTTTATCTAATTCCTGAGGTGCCCTTAGATTATCTTTCCCAAGCAAAGTTAACAATGATAACAGGAAAAATAAATTAGTTCAAAGATGAGGGTTTATCAAATGCCATCTTTTGAGGGCTCCTTTTTTTTTATTAAACATGAATCAGATAATCTTTTGAAAAGAGAGGTCTGGTTTATCCAGAATTATCTTCTTTCCCACTACACCGCTAATTCCGCTGTCTTCATTAGTAAGCCTTTTATGATGAATTTTATAAATAAAGCTGCCATCAATTTGCCTGCCAAGTGTACTCTTTTCACATTTTTTGAGATGTATGTGTATTTTTAGAAGGAATTAAAATTTCCAAGCAAGTCAAAAGGAATGATGTGAAATTAACATGGAAAACGTTGAAATATTTTATGGCTAAATAATGCTAATGGTAGGAATTGCCTTTCTTCAATCAGCATTTCCTAATGCTTGGGAAAGCTAGTGAGTGTTGTTTTAAAAGGAAAAGGTCTGCCACACCGATAAATTTGAGGAACTTCATGTTGAACACCTCTGTATAGATTTCTTTATTAGAGGACTTCTCGGAGCCTTTTATGTACTCACAAAGAGTGAGCTATGATAAGGAGCATTTGCTGAACACTTAGACTATTTCTCTTTTGAGTCTAGTACAGAACTCAGGCTTCACTCTAACATATTTAGGGAAAGGAGAACATATTTGAAATAATGTATTTCTAAACTTGAGAAAGGGCATAAATAATGTCTTGAAAAAAAATTGCTTTTGCACAAAATACCTTCAATTCTTTCAACACACTATTCACCGACTGTTCTACAATCAGCAGCTTGCAGCATTGGCAGGGTAGTGTGTCTGTAACGTCTATATTGGACATGTAATTCAGGGTGATTAAACCAGTTGGTCTCAGCCAAGATTACCACTTGACATGATTGATCCACAAATGGTAGCCATAATTAATTGAAAGTGTGTGTCCAAAACAGAAAGCATGGGGTAAGGTTTCTTTTCTTGTAGTCTTCCCCCCTGTATATTCTCATTCAGAAGAGAAAAACTAGATGGTAGTAGTTAGAAGGTAGCTGTCAGAAACTGGACAAAATGGAGTATTTCTTTAGCATTCATAATTACTTTCAGAAAACTGAACAGGAAGTGCAGGTATTGACAAATCATGATGATAAGGAATGAGCCTTGAGATTCTGAGCAGGCGTTGTAATCAGCAAATTGAAAAATCTCCATGTAGCCCCAGAAATGGCATTCTACAAAATATCCTTTGGCGTTATTATATTATATATTATCAAGGCAATTGTATTCCTTTTTGGGGGGTACAGATTGTGACATTTTTACATGATAGCTCTCAGCGGGCTTTTTAGTACTCTGATAGATAACCTAGTTTACAGAACTATTTTACTTGTTTTAAGAGGTCTCTTACCATGTAATCATAGGTGATTTGGAAATGGCTTTGAAGAAGGACTTTTAGAGCTGTTGAGTTAATAACATGCATTATCAACATTCCATGGTATGTTTTACACACCTGAAATGTTCACTCTGTAAATGAGCTATTTTCATAGATGTAGGTATGTGTACATAATGTAGGCTGAATCCAAATGAGTACTCTAATTTATACACTATAGGAAATGGTATCTCTTGATATAATGGAAGCATTGGAAGCACTTTTCAAAATCTATCAGTGTGCCTACATTTTCTGTGGCCAGCCAAATGGGCACTGCTGCTACCCATACTTTCCAGCGCTCTCAGACCTTCTCATCCCCTTGCTCACTGACCTCTATTGCGCTCCCTACCAGGTTGCTAAGGGTAACACGTTGCTGATTTTGGGAAAAACCTTAATGTGGAAAAAAAAAAAAGAGCACTGTCACATACACACTGCTCACACTATTGCTAGAATTGTAAATATACATAGTCTTTTCTGGAGCACTTTTTAGAATTATTTAAATATTTATTTTATGTTTAATTATTAAACGTGTGTATCCTTTGACCCACTGACTCTCTTTCTAAGGAATCTATTCCCAATAGGATAATCCCCACAGGTATATACATATATGCATACATACAATTCATTGTAATTTTGCTTATAACTGTAGAAAACTGGAAATCTCCTAATTTTACGTGTATATAAGGCAATAATATCAAGCAACAGACACAGATCTATCCATACTGACAAAAAAAGATCTCCAAGGAGCAGCGTTTGAAAAATAAAGCAAGTTACAGAACAACACATATAGCATAACCTTGTTTATATTTAAGATATTACAGAATAATAAGTACCAAACTATTATAATTAAGTACCTCTGGATAGGGGAATGGATTGGGACAGGGTAGGGAGTAAAGAAAAAAGGACTTTTCCATTTTATGTTGTTGTATGGTTTAATACTTCTTTTTTACAATATGCATATAATTGTGTGCTGCTTATATAACTATTTTTTTTAATAAAATGCTTCTGGGCTTGGTGCCTGTTGCACAGTGGTTATGGCTCCTGCCACAGACATTGAGGAAGGCGAGTTCGACTCCAACCCAGGCCTGCTAAACAACAATGACAACAACAAATAAAGCTGGGCATTGTGGTAGGCACCTGTAGTCCCAACCACTTGGGAGGCTGAGGCAAGAGAATCATGTAAGCCCAAGAGTTTGAGGTTGCTGTGAGCTATGATGCCACTGCACACTACCAAGGGTGACAAAGTGAGACACTGTCTTAAAAAAAATGCTTCTGTAATAATCTCTCAAACATTAGTTTCAAAAGTCAGATATTCTGGAAAAATAAATATGAGGTATTTGATATTTAGTTCTCATTAGGCATGTTAAACTCTTATCAAGGAAGACTATCCATTAATTCTCTTACACCTTAGGCCAGGGAATTACCTATTATTTCTTTGAGTACTGTGGCAAGTACACCCTAGGATGGCCCCTATGTTTATGTCATTATATAATCCCCACCCTTTGACCTGAGTTAATTCTAATCAATATAATATGGCAAAAGTGATGGGATATCACTCCCTCGCATAATTATATTACCATATGTAAACAGAGACTCATATTACTAGCATGTAATAAAATAAATCTCTCTCTATATCTCTCTATCTCTCTCTCTTCCCTTCCTTCCTCTCTGGGGTGCTTGCTTAGAAGAAATTGCCATCCTGTGGGTAGGTCTAGGGAGGGGGGCATGGGGCAAAGATTAGAGAGCAGACCTTAGAAGCTGAGAGTGACCTTTGGCTGACAGCCAGCAAGAAAATGAGACCTTCAGTCCCACTATCAAAGGAATCAAATTCTGCCAACAGAAGGGCATCTGATGAGATCTCAGTCCCAGCTGGCATCATGAGTTTAGCCTAGTGAGATCCTGATCAGTGAATCCAGTTGGCTGTTTCTCTCTTGGCATATAGCTGCTGTGAGATAATAAATGTCTGTTGTTTTAAGTCCTTAAGTTTGTGATAATTTGTTACTCAACAATAGAGTACTAAAATAATTACCTTGTTCTAATAATCTGTCTAATGTCATACTAACCATCTTCTCTTGTGAAAGACCATCAGCTATTTTGTTTCCTTACTTTCTCATGCCAAACCACTACCAAATGCAGACAATCACACTTTATAAATCACTTTCTGTATCTTAGGCACTAGCTTATGCCTTTACATCCCTTATCTCACACAATCCTTACACTACTCTTGTGAAGTAGCCATAGATGAAGGATGTTGTGGCTTGAAGAGGTGATGAAACTTGCCCAAGGTGGCAAAAGCAGTAGCTAGCCATGGCAGGATTCATACCCAAAGCCCGTGTTTAACACGATATTTAAAAAAAATGAAAAATCAGCAAATAACCAAATATTTTAAATCTCACTTCCCTTTCAGAAAATACTTCAAAATGGGAGAAGATCTAATCCTAACTCTCTTCTCCCAAATCTATTACATTTTCCAGCACTGATTTTCAGTGATTTAAAATAAGAATTTAGTTAATAGGTATCCCACTCAAGCCTGTATATATTGCCTCTCATTATCACGCAGCTTTCTATATCCTGCCATTCACAAAATTTCCTCTTTGAGTTATACTCAACTACAGTAGTAGCCAATAACCCATGTCAGAGGCCGTTCTGTTCCCTAGTATCAAGAGATTGTTGACTTTCTAAGTTCACATGGGCTTTCATTTAAAGGAAGCAAACTCTACAAATCTAAAAAGCCAGAAGCACAGAGCTGCATACAAGAATATGACACAATCAATGTAATCACCAATAGGCAAGTTGAGATAAACATCATACTGACAGGATATGTAGCTGAAGAAGGCCAGAGGAAGAATGACTCAATTTTATTTTTCCCATGGGCAAAGGCAGAAACAGTGTCATCATGAACAAATTAAAGTCCCACCACAAATCATTTGTACAATGTGCCATGCCAGAAAACAAAGGGCAAACCACTAATCTCAACAGATTAAAATAATTAGAATAAACAGTACAGAAAAAAAGCAAGACTACTAGGATGAAAGGATGTTAGGAAATATCACTATCAATTGCGATGACTCTTCTAGAATGTGAATTCTGACTGATTTTATAGGTTGTGATTTTTCTTACCAAAGGCATTTAGAATTGGCATTCAAATACTAGGAGAGCCAAGTTTAATTAACCTAAAAACTTTTGAATAAAGAGACAGCCATAGAACAAGAAAAACTTCCAATGCTATAGTTAACAATTTGCTACTCAAATTGCAGAAATATATGACGTGCTGGTTTTTTTTTTTTTGCTTCTTCACCTTATCAAAGGAAAACCATGGCCATGTCAACAAAATTATCTGTGATCCAAATTTTATACCATTGATGGCCCTGTTCTTCTTCCTTATTTTATCTGGACCAGGACAAGGTCTAATTTGGTCCTTGAGTTGAGACACTGAGGTCAAAAGGAGAATCTTGAACTTTATAAATTAGTTTCCATATGCTAGACACAATCCTACACATGTTCATCTTTTATTACCCTTTCTTCAAAGGACTCCATGAGGACTCTTTTGAAAAATATAAGATAATACAAGAGGATTAATCTGAGAAATTCTCTGGTAAATTCAGAAAACTTTAAGTTTAGACCTGGTCATTTTTGAATGAGAATGGGTAGAAAGGATAGTATCTAAGGGGCATACATGTGTATCTTATGCACGTACACAGTAAACAGTGAATTCATGACATTCAGGTAACCCCAAACCAAGTTGAAATCTCCTTGTCCCTATATATATCTCACTTTTCTTCTACTTTACTTTTATGTTTTAGTTCTGTTTTCTCATGTTGGCTTACAGCATAACTCTCAAGTGAAACACTGGGTCCTTGCCCCTTGATTTATCCAAAACTCATTCAACCTTCAAAAGCCACTTCCTCTGTGCAGCCTTCCTTGATGATCTAACCTGATGAAGCAAACCTTACTGCTTCCATTTCTCTATTCTTAGTCTATTTCCATCATATGATGATTACCATACCATATCCCACACTATTTACTCTTCTAAGTATGTGTACTGTCTCCTCACTTAGACTGACTTAATTGCTTGGAGGCTGGGCATCACAGTGGAGTGACAAAAATAAACAACTTAACCATTTTTAAAAACACAATGTAATCTTATTTTTTAATGGAGCTGTGTGACACAAAATGCTCTAAGATCAAAGTGCAAGGTGACTTACTTTGTGAGACTTGGAGAAGATCCACAGAGAGGCTGGTATCTGCACTGGATACTTAAGAGTGCTTAGAAGTTGGAATTGTATGTTTAGAGTTGAGGAAATGTATGTTGTACTTGGTGATAAAGTGAATAAATGCGTGTACTTAGAGAGTTAGAGAAATTAGAAAGGCAGGCTGAGGATGCTTTATGGAGTATAAGAGTTTATCCCATGATACTCATTTAAAGTTTCAAAAGGGAACTACTACAAAAGATTTTCATTGATGAAAATATTTCTGGTGACAGTGTAAAAGTCTGATGGGATTTAGGTAGTCCTGAAGTTGAAAAAATCAAGTAGCAGACTACTGCTATATGATACGTCAAAAATTATGAGGACTAGAGGTAAGACAGAAGTAGTGGGGACAGAGGAAGATAAGTTAAAAATGGAATTAGAAAGTAGAGTTATTAGAACTTGCAGACCAAAATTAGAGGTGGGGGACAAGGAGACTAGAATAAACTAAAGATGAGTGTATATACCCTGATGTTGATTCCATTAACTAAAACAGGACATTTGAGATGAAGAAAAGGTAGTGAATTGGTGCTGGTTGTGTTGAGTTTGAAGAACATGTGGATCATCCAGGAGATGCCCAAAAGGTAGTTAGAAATAGTTCTGGAAGAAAGTGAGAACTGAAGATCTAGATTGGGAAGCCAATGGTAGTGTTTAAAAACACAGATATGGATGACATTTCTCAGAAAACACGAGTACAAAAAACAAAAGTTCCAAGAACAGATACTTGGAAAATACTATTACCTTTAAAAGGTGGGATGATGAAGAAATATCAGTGAAAGAGTCTTAATAGAGTGGAGAATGCCCATAATTTTTTTATGAGGCAGGGTCTTGCTCTGTTGCCTAGGTTGGAGTACAATGGTGCCATTATAGCTTGCTGCAACCTCAAACTCCTGGGTTCAAGGGATCCTCCTGCCTTGGCCTCCAAAGTAGCTAGGGAGTATAGGTGCATGACACCATGCCCAGTTAATTTTTTTTTTTTTTTGCTTTTTTGGTAATGATAGAGTCTCACTATGTTGCCCAGGCAGGTCTTGAACTCCTAGACTCAAGTGATCCTTCCACCTTAGCTCCCCAAAATGCTAGGATTATAGGTGTGAGCCAGTGTACTCAGCCTCAGTTTTCTTAAGGGAAATATTGGACAACAGTACTAACTTCTACTGAAAGTGGGATGAGAACTAAAAGAGGAATAGATTTAGCCAAATGTCAATGATGATCTTCAGATCTGGAATAGACTAATGGAAATCGAAGTCAAATTGTAGTTATTTTATTCATTTTACTCAATAAATACTTATTTTGTTCCTACTATGTGCCAAATTTTGTTTTAGTTGACAAAGATTCAGATAAAAATGCCCACTCTCTAGAGTTTATATTCCAGTAGTGAAGGTATAAGACAAATAAGTCAAAGCATGTTAACAGTGGCAAGGGCTAAAGAGAAAATGAAAGCAAGAAAGGAGGACAGGGAGTCCATGTGTGAACAGAGTATCTGAGGTTATGATTTTAGCTAGTGTGGTCAGCAAGGGCCTCACAGAGTAAGTCATATGTGAGTAAAGACCTGAAAAAATTAAGGAGAAACGCATGAAGACTGAGGACTGAATAGTAAAGGAGGAAATCTTTACAAGGCAATAGAGATAATAATGCAAGTGAGGGAGTACAAAAGGCATAAGCTCCAGAGGAAGTAGGGAGGGTATTGTATCAAAAACACAGAATGAGAATTGATGCTGAGAAGAAGGCTATTCCTGACTGGGAAACCTGTGGTAAGGCTAAATATGAATACAGGTATGTTGAAGGTAGGCGGGTAGGGAGGAGAGGAAATTTCATGATTTATGGCCTCAATGTCCTCTATGAGGTAGGAAGCAACTTCTGCCATGTATGGGTGGAATAAGTAGTTCAAAGATAATGGCATCAGAACCATAAGAAATGGGCACTAACTAGAAAGGGAGCTGACTCAAGAACCAAAACAGAAGGTCAGGTGGGCAGTCTTCAAGGCTTGGCTAGTGTTGGATATTATGATTTGCAGTGGCACCAGTCAACCAAGTGTATGACTTTCTTTGGCAGTGATTAGCATAATGGTAGAAAGAAGGAGAAGATCAAGTGAAACGGACCCGTGGCTGAAGATTGGCAAGATGGCGCAGCACATGGGTGTCAATGATGGTTGAAATAGTGCTAGTGAGAAAGAAAGCATGTAAGGGTCTGAAGGGAAAAGAGGTAGATAGGAAGATGTGAGGGCTTTGAGGAGACCAGGGGTGATTTATTGAGAATACAGGAGGGAGAGAAGTGGAAGTGAGTTGTCAAAGTAGAGCGAAGGCAATGATCATTGGCCTGAAAGAGGTCAAGGAACTATGAAGTTAGGGTTTCAGATGAGTTGGTTTCAGATGAGTTATCTGTCAAAAATAGAGGCAGATTGTTTCAGATAGATGTTTTTCCTAACAGAAAAGTAGATGTGTAAGTCCAAAGTAAAAATGAGTATAAAAGTCTAGCACATGTAGTATCATTCTTATGGTCCAAGAAACATTAAAATGCCAATTATAAAAAGCCCACTGCAACAGAACAACAGAAAATATGTTTCATAAATACTATTTGGGGAAGGAATCTCAAAATCTAAAGACATACTTCAACTAAACAGATACTCTAAACTGTTGTTAGGCAAAATAGTGGAAAACATTTATGTTTAAATAAGAATTTCCAAAAGAGTAAAATGCATTAACTCTGGGCAAGCAGGATAAACTTACTCAATAAAAGATAACAAGAATCCAGCTATACTACATTAAATTCTTCCTGGCAGGATAATAGAAAAAGGTAAAATTGAATTGGATTAAAAATGTTTTTTTTTTTTGTAAATGGACACGTAAAGAATACTTTCTACTTGAAGACTAAATATTAGCTAACATCACTAAAGAAAATAAAATTATTAATTGAAGTCCAGTTTATAGCTTTACTACCTATGTAATTTTCATTATTGTTACTTTGAGATATTATGGCTTAATTAAAGTTTTAGTGCCCATGACTAAGTGCAAAGTGTATTTGCTATTTTACAATTCTGCAATATTTTAATGTATTTTGCATTTGACAACTTGGATCCCAATTTTTTTTTGTATTTAACTTTGTAAGTCATAATTATTAATGACAATCAGGATAAACCTTAATTATAGAAGCATATACTAAACTTTCATTTATGACTTTTATGTCTTTTCTTACCTGATTGGGGAATCACTGTATCTCCTATTTACAAAGTATACAAAACCATCCTTTTGAGCCATTATTGGGCATAACTTAAATGCACTGATTACTGTAAAATCCTCTACCCACAGCAATGATAATTCCACACAAAAAAGACTAAAAGCTTTATGGAGTTTTTCTGATGAACCATGTCAGAAATACACACTTTGAAAACTACAGAGCTTGAATAAGTAAAATAAGGAACATTTAACAATGGAGGTTCTACTATCTTTAATTTCTTGAGCCTTTCATTGCTGTGGTCACCTCTCAATCTTCATTTTGCAATCTATAATTAAGTTCTCACCAGTGCAGGGCGACAGGTGAAGAGGGAAAAAACAGGGAAATCAAAGTTTCTGCCTCTCCCTCTAATTCAGATTATATTTCTTGTCAATTATGCATTTTGGATTCTTCTGGAAATGGCAGCCACAAGTACAAAAGGTAAAGGATGACCGTGGGAGAGGGAAAATTAAAACCAGGAAAAGGAAGGTTCGTGCATAGGAGGTAGAGAGGTACTTTGGAGGAGTTTTCCCAGCTTCTATGTGTTTGGAAGAAGTGTGGGAAGGGAGAGAGGAGGAAAGTCAGCAATGAAGTCATCACAGGAAGAGAGTGAGAGTATCCTGCTATTTAGGAACTATGAAGGGGTGTTGTGTAAGGTGGTGGGGGTTTTAGATCATTTTTGTTTAAATAGGTCATCATTATATATGGTATCAGGTTGTGTCCTATAGACACATTTTATTCCTATTTCAATTCTGACTGCCAATTATCCCTCCTTCTAGAATCCAACTCTTAAAGCCAAATTTAGTACAGCAGATCATATGAGAAATGAGTCCAAATAGTCTTTCGGGTCATTCGACAACTTTTCATAGAGAACATTTTGGTTATGCTTCCTCTGGACTTACCGCTCCAGAGAAATTTTGTTACCTTAAGGCATACTTTAAAATACAGAGGGAAATACCCATAGGAGTTACTTCTGTATTTTAGAAGATGCCTTAAAATGTCTTATATTTTAAAGTGGTATAGATCAATTAAGGTACTTTATTTTTTTTAATTTTTTTTGCAGTTTTTGGCCAGAGCTGGGTTTGAATCTGCCACCTCTGGCACATGGGGCCGGTGCCCTACTCCTTTGAGCTATAGGTTCCGCCCCAAATTAAAGTACTTTAGAATATTAAATATAAATGCCTTAACTACATTAAAATACATTACACTAATCAGCGGTAAATATTAGGTTCCTGGTACAACATAAGTATTATGGGTCATAACAAGAAAGTTAATTCTCAAAAGAAGGGGATAATATACACAGCCTAATTCCTCTAATTGTTCCCAAGGTGATAAACTGTACCAATAATTACTTTCGCCTTTACAAGTCAGTAGGTTAAGAACAGAAGTGTCAATATAGAAGCTTTCTATTACCTAACACCATTTGAATGTGTGTCAGCCAATAAAGAACCATTTTTTTAGCCACCATCTCAGAAAGATGAAGAATATTTCTGGACAGTAATTTTGAAACTTTATTTTGTTTTGTTTTTGTTTTTTTAGAGACAGAGTCTTACTTTGTCACCGCTGGTAGAGTGCCGTGGCATCCTAGCTCACAGAAACCGCAAACAAGTGGACTCAAGTGATTCTCTTGCCTCAGCCTCCTGAGTAGCTGGGATTACAGGTGCCCACCATAACACCCAGCTATTTTTAGAGGCAGGGTCTCGCTCTAGCTCAGGATGGTCTTGAACTTGTGAACTCAAGCAATCCACTTGCCTCATCCTCCTGGAGTGCTGGGATTACAGGAGTGAGCCACCACGCCCAGCAAGATTTTGAAACTTTAGATAGTGATCTAGTAATAGGTTATGAAATCAACATATGGTGTCATGTAAGGCATTTTTACAACAATAAAACAGAATATATAGGGTACTATAGAGTAGGATAGAATAAAATAGGACAGAACAGATTAGGATAGACTAGAGCTAGACTAAAATAGGATAGGCTATCACAGTGCATTTCATGTAGTAATCATAAGCATTGTTTTGTGAAACTTGTTTTTACTACCAGTACATGCAGAACTAAGCCAAGAAACAAATATAAATGAAGTCTTAGTGCAGTGGTTCTCAACCTTCCTAATGCCATGGCCCTTTGATACAGTTCCTGTGGGTCACGACCCAGAGGTTGAGAACCGCTGCCTTAGTGATATAAGCGGCCTTGATAAAGGCATTCTTGAAGTCAACTATGCACCTTAACTTTTCATATACATCAAGGATTTAGGCCAAATTGAATTGGTTATCAGCCACTCACAAATGAACGGATACTAACTGATATACATACTAGTGCATATACACACATATACACAAGAAAATAAAGAGACAAGATGCAGGTTGTAGGGGGAATGCAGCTTACTAGAAATCACAATGAAAAGCATAACCTACTTAAAAGGTTAGCCATCTCCCCACTAACTTCCTGTTACTTCATCAACTCAGTTCAGCTAAAAAACCATCACCACCTAATAATCCCAGCAAACAGAACTGCTGCAGTAATGTATTCAAAATTATCTCAGCAAAAAATAGAAGCACACCTAGCAGTTCCCAATCAGACATTTGAATATAAATTAGGCCATGGAAAAGAGGGAGAGAATGTGTGTTAGGGAAGCCCAGTATGACACTGTTAGAGTCATTAAGTCAGGAGATAACAGAAGCCTGGACTGGTTTATGGTAGAGAGAAGACTGGGGATGAATATGACTGTGATTTCAAAAGGATAATGCCTAAAACTTAGTCGATGCAAAGGGATGAATCTTTAGGGTTTAGAGCTTGAAAAAAAGAGACAATAGTAACAGGTAAGACGGCTTTAGGTTTTAAGGCCTGGAAAATAGGGACAATAGCAATAAATTGTGCAGGGTTGAAGATTAGGCTGCATTCTCCTCTGAACTTGGGATCATCCAAGCTCATTTCTGTTCTTGGCAGAATTTGGTTCCCTGTGGTTGTAGGACTGAGGTCCCCATTTGATTGTTATCTGTTGGCTAGGGACTACTCTCAACCCGTAGAGACCACTCTCATTTTTCCCCCATGGCCTCCTCCATCTCAGCAACAGTGAATCATTTTCACATTGAATACCTCCCACTCTCTACACCTCTCTGTCTTTTCTTCTGCCTCCAGCTCCTCTATCTCTTTCAAGGACACATGCAATTAGGTAAGAACCAATGGATAATCTTTGAATTTTAAAGTCATCTGACTCATAACTTTAATTACATCTGTTAAATATCATTTTACATGCGACCTGACGTAAGCAGAGAATAAACATGAAGAAAGATGGGGATGATAGGGAACATCTGAAAATTCTGTCTAACGTACATTTCGTACGTTTTGTGATTCATTCTGAAAATTTCTACTTTGTAGCAAATGAGTGTGTTAATCAGGATTAGTTTCAATTCTAACTGAAAGTCACATTTACTTCTTAAACTAGATAGAACTTTATTTCTCTCTCATGTAAACATCCACTGTGCAGGGGTAGGGAACCTGCTGCCTTAGGGTCACATGTGGCCTTCTGGATGCTTGAGTGTGACTTTTTGACTGAATCCAAATTTTGCAAAACAAATCCTTTTAATAAAGGTCTTTGCTTTGTGAAATTTGGATTCAGTAGAGGATCTGCACTTGCAGCTTCCCAATCAATAAATCATTACTGACCCAGGTTCTTTCTATTTTATGTACTACTGTCTTGAACACATAGCTTCCATGTATGGTCCAAAATGATGGGTACAGTCATAACACGTGTGTTCCAGCCAATAAAAAAAAGGAATGACGAAGAGAAGACAATATTCATTGCCTCTGAAAATATTTCCTGCAAGTTGTATCAATCCTTTCTTCTTATATCTCATTGGCCATAACTTAGTTACATGACCAAAATTAGATGTTAGAGAGCCCAGAAAAATTGAAGTTTGTGCATTTTGGTGGCCAGGAGTTCAGCTGACACTTGTGGGTTCATTAAGTAAGGAAGGTATAATGGATAATGAGGAAAGATTATCCGTCTCTGTCATAGTGTCTTTAGCTCATTTATTGATACAGTTGCTTTTTGTGCTTTGTTGTGTTAGATTTATGTTTTCTGTATATCTTATTGCATGTATTTTCTTTTTTTTTTTTTTTTTTGAGACGGAGCCTCAAGCTATCCCCCTGGGTAGAGTGCCATGGCATCACAGCTCATAGCAACCTCCAACTCCTGGGCTCAAGCGAGTCTCCTGCCTCCGCCTCCCAAGTAGCTGGGA
>CAUYQV010165020.1:0-15507 GCA_963574575.1 Galagoides demidoff | reverse complement strand
AATGGAAGAAAAAGTATCCAATGTACACAGCCCTTTTATGAAACTAATCTATAGCTCTCAAGCAAAAGATACAACTTAATTCTAGCCCAAAAATATGGGGAGGGGAGAAGGGCGGATGGGTGGTGGGAGGGTGACGGGTTTTCCTTCTTTAACATTTTCAGTGTCACCGTAAATTGCCACTGGAGTATATTCCGCAAAAGCTTCCAGAAAACTCTTCCATAACTTCCTCTCCTAATTCTCCAATTCCAAGAAAAGATGTTCCTGTGTTTTCCTGTTAGGTGTTGGAAAACATGCATACATTTTACCTATAAAGGAGTATTCTCATACCAAGCATACATTAGAAGTTATTAAATAACAAACACAGGAAAGCGGGTATAGTTTCTTACTGTAAAGATCGAACACAACAAGCCAAAATGAGCTCAGGGGGTTGAGGAATCCATCTCATAATTCACTAGCAATTTTCTAAACAAATAAGAGAGTGTAGAACTCCTGAATCCAATCAAGGTCTCCAATACGAGGTCACTAGATAAGACACCGCCTTCATCTAGTTCATTGCCTCAAACAAGCGTCTGTCTCCAAATTAGTAAAATCTGCACTTTTTAAATTATGAGCATTTTAACATTTAAGACAAAGCTGAAATTGAAAAACTGTATTTCACCACTCACCAAATTGGAAAACACTCCTTAAAATGTTGATAATTCCATTCTAAGTCCCTGGGGGATATGTGTGCATTTCAGACAATTATACTTGTCTTTTTTTAAATATAAATTATCCATTTGTCACCATCCTATTAAAAGGTATAAAACAAATACATCTGTGGAATATATAATAATGATTTTGAAAAAAGAGAATTAGTGTTTGACGTTGAAATGTAAAAACCATTCCTAGTCAACACACAGAGAATTGTTTATGTGGTTCTAGATAATTATTAACTTATCATTTGCCTTCATTCATTGCTTTTCCCTCTTTCATTTTCTTTTCCTGACATAGTGTCCCTTTTTTAATTAAAGAAAACTAAAGAACAAGGTTACAAGATTGGGTAATTACAAGATTGGGAGGCCAGGGTGGGTGGATAGCTTAACCTCATGAGTTTGAGACCAGCCTGAGCGAGAACCCATTTCAACAAAAAATAGAAAAATTGGTGGCACCTGTGGCTCAAAGGAGTAGGGTGCTAGCCTGATATGCTGGAGGTGGCAGGTTCGAACCCGGCCCCAGGCAAAAGCTTCCCTCCCCCAAAAAAAAGAAAGAAGAAGAAAAACTGAGGCAAGAGGATCACTTGAACCCAAGAGTTGGAAGTTGCTGTGAGCTATGATGATGCCATGGCACTCTACCCAGGGTGACAGGATGAGACTCTGTCAAAAAAAGAATATATCTTAGTTGAAGGTGTCAATACCAGGAAGTACCAGATACTAAGACATAGTTTATGAAAGTGAATGAATGAATGAATACATAAATTTAATGTCAATATTTTCATAGTTTTAGCTACATTTTCAACACAACAGAAAATGAGATAGGCTTGAAAGATTTCTTTCAGAAAATGTAGCAAATCCACAAATGTATAAAATTATAAAGACTAACTGTAATCAAAGCTCACTACATGTTTGAAAACTATACAGAAAAGATTGCAACCTCATATGATATTTCATGATAATTTATCAAGCAGTTTTTTCTTCATTCTTAAATTCTATTGATAATAAAACCACTATAAAACATATACAACGTTGTCACCTTAAGTGTCTTAATGTTAATTTTTCAACAATATACTTTTTGGTTTTAAATGGTTCTTATTTTATAAAATTATTTAATGTTAAAACACGACAAACTACACACGAAAAAGAAAATATTTTATGTTTTTGCATATCCAAGCAGAAAGTAAAGATACAATAGATAATTATAGTTTAAATTGGTAATTAATTAAGTTAAATTAATAGCTGAGTGTTGGCAGTCGACACAACCACTTTCAGGAAACTGGAAACATTTCATTGCATAGCAATATAATGCAATTTAAAAAGTGTAAAACTAATTATATTTTCTACAAATATAAATGTTAATGAGTATTTTAATACATTTTGAGAGCACATAATTTAACATCTATATTTAATGTTTCTACTTTTATTTTCACGATGCCCTCCTTTTATTATCAACATATTTCTTAACTTTTCTAACAGTTAATATAATAGTTTTTCCCTGTTAAGCTCCAGCTACCTCAAGAATGGTGAAGATACATAGTATACACCTTCTAGTCTGAGAGCCTGGGACAAGCTGGGTATAACTCAAGGAAGCTTCTTTGAATATTTTATTCTTAAAGCAGTTCTCTTAAAGGGGAAGTTATTTAAGCATTTGTATAAAACTTCTAAGAAGCATTTTAAAGGTATATGATATCTGAAGAAAGCAACTTGAATATTCAAAATTTTGCTAATCAATACCTAGCCAAATTATAGTTCATTTAATACGAATGAAAATAAAAATATAAGTGTTTTATCTCAGGAAATTTTTATGAGAAAGTTCTATTGATTAAAAAGTAGATTATTTAGAGAAACTAGGTTATTTGTAAAATAATACACTTCAGCGAAATTAGTCATTTATTGTATGATTTGAGATAGACTAATAGTAGGAAACAATATATGTGGTGTACTTTCTTCAGTTCTGTAGTTTATACAGACAGTTATGAAAACCTCTCAACCTCCCCCTAATCTAAGTATTCTAATTTCCCTTTTATAGTCATAAAATCTAAGGATTCAAATTAGAGTCAAATGATTTCCACGAGTAACACAGTGCATCTGAGAACCAAGATTCAAACCTGGGTCTGTTTTATTCCAAAACTTTGTTGAGTAATACCCCTCACTGCATCTTGTACTGTAGGAAAGGATTTTATCTGGGTATTTCTCAGGCTACCTCACAAGGCAATTTGAATGAATGTGGGGCAATAGAGAAACTATTATCAGAGTTAATAGAAAGTGGTTCCTGGGCGGCGCCTGTGGCTCAAAGGAGTAGAGCGCTGGCCCCATATGCCGAAGGTGGTGGGTTCAAACCCAGCCCCGGCCAATAATAATAATAATAATAATAAAAGGGAAAAAAAATAAGAAAGTAGTTCCTGAAGTATCATAAGAGAATTTAATTGGGCTCACAGATTGTAGTTGGTGAAGCAAAATCAAGATCATAACGTAACAACTTCTTGTTTGTCTACTTACCGCTACTGGACCACAAGCTTTATCATGAGGGACAGAGGCCAGAAAGTTATGGTCAGTCTATCAGTTCTCTCTCTTCTCTGCCCTTGCAGAGCTCAGGCTGTAACAAGGTGTTCAAGGAATTTCCACGGGATGAACAAAACTGGGAGCAGATAAAGGAAGGCCACTTTGTGGAAAGAGCAGTTTGGGGCAAACAGTCACAGAAAGGAATCTCTGTCATTAGAGTCATCACAGCCAAAGAACTAAGTAAGTCCAGTGGAACTTTCACACCAAAAGATTAACGTGAAAAGACGTCAGTGAGTTAAGGGACTAGGAAGAATATAGGCACAAAATATGAGTAAAAGAAGTGACAGTCACCCAGGCTCTTCTCTAAAAAGGAGAAAATAACTGGTAAAGAGATATGAGAAGGCAAATTACCTAATCATGGTCTAGAAATCTATGTTTAGAAATAATTGTTCTAAAGGAAATTGTCTGCTTTCATGTAGATAAAACTTGTTTTCATGAAAACATATCTTTAATAAAATAAATCAAAATTAAGCTTCAGATCTAAATCTTTTTATTTATTTACTTTTTATTAAATCATAACCGTGAAATGACTAAATCTATCTTATAAGTAAATCCAGTCCAGTGGTCTCAAACGTGAGAATATCACAGTACTGCCAACTTGTGGCCACCTGCCTGAAATACAGGAGTAGATTTTGGAGATAAACTTTAGAAAACTGAATTTGTAAAATTAAAGCTAAAAAGCAAAAGTTATGTATTTCTTCATCATGCTTTTTAAATTTATGTTAAAAAAGTTAAGTACATAGACTTTCAAATATTTGATCACTTACAACTAACCCGCTTTGGTGTACTTACCAGGGCTCATAAACCAAGTCATTTCAATTTTTTGTTTTTAGATAATTAATTCATGACTAGCTTCAGTTTAGAATCAAGTTTCAGTATCATGTGGAAATTATGAGATGGATTCCTTGACCTCCTGAACTCATTTCTGCTTGTCGTGTTCTATCTTCACGCTAGGAAACTGTATCTTCTTTCCTGTGTTTGATACTCAGTAACTTCTAATTTATCCTTGGAAACAGAACACACACACATATATACACACAAGTGCATTTTTAAATGCTTCTTCAAAGGTTAAAAAAATAGATGTAAATAATTGTTTCGTAACATTATAAAAATACAGAAAGAAAAGTATAAAAAATACTACCATACTTGAATCAAATATGCAACGTATGTCTGCTTCCCATATATTTAAACACATTTTGCTGGAAAGGCTACTTTTTAGAAACTAAGTTGCCTTTCTATCTCAAGGTAGGTTAGCTGATAATCACAGTTTAGTTTGAATTAGCTTGATAAAATTTTCCCTAAAAGCTTTATTATATCGATTTTGTGTCACTATACATTGCACCCCATAAATGCATTAATGTATTCATGATATATGTGTTTATGATTTAATAAAAAAATTTTAAAAAGAGAGTTCTGATGAGAAGAAATCATAATATGTAACATTCTTCTTTTACTTAGCTGTTTGTTCCTTGACAGAACATTGCACTTTGGAGCTCTTGGGTAACTAAATAGAAACACCAGGTAAATGTGGGGAGTTGTACCAGGATATAAGTAAATAAGGAAAAAAAGATGGATGGTAATGAATAATACAATTTACCTCCTGTTTTCAATATTGTTTAAGAACCATTCTTTCTCTACAGCAAGTTTATGTCTGAAATAATCATTTATCTTTGAGCTCTCTGAGAAAGTCCTTGACTATGATATGATCTCTCAAAAAAATTCTGTATCTAAAGTTGAGCTTCAAATGTCATTTTTTTCTTAGTAAAAAGGAAAAATTGACCGCTTCCATCCAAGAATGTCTTGGGTTTCTGGCTAGTTTCAGTATTCACTAGGCAGACAGTGTGTTCTTAGTACCGTTACCACGATCCATACAGGTTACCACGTATAACAAAGATATGGGAAGAAAATAAAATAAATGTTTTATATAAGCCAGCAAAAAAAAAAAAAAAATCAAGAACCAATAACGAGAGAGTGTTTTCTAGAACTCAAAAGATTATTAAGTACTAAATACATTTGATTTTTTTTTAACCCAGTAGGAAATTTGTTTACCTATGTATGACACAGGCTCTCTGATTTAAGGTAAGTTGAATCATGTTATTGGGAAATTTTAGTTGCCAAAATATACTGTACTCTAGGACTTCTTGGTCAGGTACAACACCAGAAATATGCTTCTAAGACAAGCAGACCTCTTTTTAAATTTCAGACTATGTGGGGTACATCTATGATAGTGACTAAAGAAAACTTAAAGATTTGGACTTTGTTTATTCTGTTTAATCAGTTCTTTTAAATCAGTTTTTAAAAATTATGTGCCTTCATTCAGAGAAGTGTATTATTGTTTCTTCACACCATTTTCCAGTTTTGAGTTAACAGATAACTTATCCTATTACATTGTATTAATAAAAGAATGAAAGGCTTATAACTCAATAGTGATTATCATCTAGAAAATTTGGAGATAAGACATTCCCAACATAAAATAAGCTTCTTAAAGTAGACATGAAACAAAAGAATGAAATACTTCTCAATGAAGTGCTAACTTACTGTGTCTTTCAATTCCCATAAATTAAAACAAAATAAGGCATGTAAACCAATAGTGAACCCCAATTTTTAAGTAGAATAGATCATAATTTTCTCCCCAGCTTAGAAGTACAAATGCTAAGTAACAATGTAAGGAAAAATTCAGGTGACATTTTGATAAATTTCATTTTAACTGCAAAACATTCACATTTCTATGAACTACTGAAATTACTAAAAAATCTTTTTTTTTTTAATACTGCCTTATTCTGAGAAACTTGGCAGTCTAACATTTAGCTGTTGGTCCTTAGAAAAAACCGATCTGGGGGAAAGAAAAAGCTGATTTTTAAAGTGATTTGGCATAAACAGTAAGTCAGGGGACACGTTAAGAAAATCAAGGCAGATACTCTACTGAGAAAAAAAATCAATCTAATTTTTTTTATGAAAAAATACTTTTGAAATGTTAATGTATAAGGAAATAGTATTCTACGAGGAATATATTTAAACTCTTAAAATATACCAACTTCAGAGTTGGCTAAAATCAACAAAAATAATATAAATAAACTAGAAATTTTTCTTGGAAACATCCTAGTTCTGGAGGTTCCCCCCCCCCCATCCTCACAGCAATAAAATAAAAAGAACGGTATGTTCTTGTTCCCTTTGGGAAAAAATATCCCACCTGCTCCCTTCAGGTCTGGCCCCTTTCCAGGGACAGTCACACAAAACAAAGCTTTCTTCCGCCTCACCTCTCTCCAAAAATTGTAATCAGCTTGGGTTGGCAGGAAAAGAAAAATAATGTATCTGGAGAGTGAAAGGTCATCCAGCTTTAGGAGAGATTTTTTTTTTTTCCTAGAGAGAGATGAAATGGAGGAATAGAGGAAAGCACTTTCAAATACTTCGTGTAACCCACGCCAAGAAGGCCAGAGAGACGGCTGGCTTGCTTTTTCTTTTTCTTTTTCTTTTTAAGCCTAGTAGGATTTTCAACATGAAGAAAACAGTGAAAAGTTATGCACTGTTCCTGTCCACATTAAGGAGACATTGATTTCTTTTTTTCTCAAACACACACACACACTCACTGAGAGGGAGGAGGAGAGAGCAGGCAAGCGAGCGCTTTTCTACAACAAACAGATGCTGTTTGAACTTGAACTCTGCTACGTTCCCAACCCTTCTTACAGCTGGCTAAGTGTCTCTCCTCCCTGCCTCTGTCTAAACACATCAAAAAAGAAAAATAGGAAAGGAAAAGGGGGGAAGGGAAGGGAAGGGAGGAGAGAGAGAGAGAGAGAGAGAGAGAGAGAGAGAGAAAGTTACTCAGCTCAGCCATGCAAGGTCTATTTACTTCTCATCCGGTATCTCTCTATATACTTTGGTCCCCAGAGGGAACTGCAAATTCTTATCTCCTAGACTTTTAGTGGTTCTTATCAGCTCAGCTGGAAAGGGTAGCAAGTGGGACAATCCTGAAAGAAAAAAGAGTCACCCCCGCGTCCTAAAGGACTTGGAAGTGCTCGCTCAGATCTGTCTGTCGTCCTGGCTGGTGCAACTCCATCGCTCTCCGGTGAAGTCCCAGAAGCAACCAAGTTTAAAGTGGACCGAGGATGGAAGCGCTTTCTCTTCCCGTGCCTCTGGAAGTCTGTGACCTCAGTTCGCTGCACATTCTCCCTGTGAACTTCTCGGAAAACCCGATTTTCTCCATCGGGGGACACACAACTACAGGGAAAGCGCTAATGGTTCCAGTGGAGACTCTCCTGGACTTCAGTGGCGTCCGCTGGCATGTTTGTTCGCCGTGTTCCTTTTATTTATTTGCGCCTGGAATTGCTGCTCAGTCTTCTTGCTGCATGGGGTTCGAGCCTCCAGCCCTCCAACTCCGATACTGCACCTCCCGCGCTCCCGCGGAGACCCCCCCGGAGCCCCAGACCTGGCGGCTCCGGGGACTTGGAGAGAAGCTACGCAGCAGGAACTGCTGTCCCCAACAGTGCTCCTCCAAAGCACAGCGGCCTGTTCGTTTGCGCGGATTCCTAACCCGAGGTTGCACGGGAGACGGAGGGAGGAGAGAAAGGAAGAGAAGCGAGCAGTTTCGACCTAAAGCACTTCCCCGACAGAAGCGCCTGTGTGGGTCTCCTTTACGCAAGGGTGCACGTGTGCGCGCTCGGGTGAGCCAGTGCATGTGATCAATTGTACGCTCGCTCGCGTGTGCAGCCGCAGACCAAAGCTTTCTTCTTAGCAAAATGAGACAGTGCCTTATCCAAGGAGGCCACCAGCAGGAGCCTTTGCCAAGTAGGCCAAGCAGGGCCCTTATTAGCTGCCTTCCCTTTGCAACCCCTGACTCTTGCATTCCTTTTGGGGACACAGTGGTATCTGAGACAGCCAGGATCACAGCTGAAAGGGGAAGTGTGTGCAGAGGCCGAAGGCCACGTGCTGGTGAACTGGTAAATGCAAGCAAAAGCATTTCAAGGCTCCAGAAGAGAGGAACCGTGAGAGTTCACTCATGGGGTTTTTTAAAGCCTTTTCTTTACTTGCCTGAATTTAACAGGCTATGGAGAGTGGGACTAGTGTAAGGGAATTTTGGCGGAGTTTAGAGCAAAACCAGGCAAGGGCCCTGGCCAGATCCCTCTCCATGGGGCCCAGTCTGGCCTCCCCTCCATACTGACCTCTCTTCTGCTTCAGCCCTTCCGCTGCGCAGTTGACCTTAGAGGCCAAGCCTGGCTTATGAGGACACCCTTTCTACCCTTGGCATACTAAAATGTGGCCAACTGAAACGTCTGGTGCTGACCGGAGTTGATCCCCAGATATAAATGTAATTTTCAGAATTCGTTCTCATCTGGTCACTGAACAGACCGAGCCCCACGACTGAGGGGACCTTGGAAGCCGATCGGTAGTTCACTGCCTTAGATGTTCCAGCAGGTTAGGGCTAACGACTTTCCCCCAGTGCCTTTAAAGCAGCCGCAGCCTGACCCAGTGACGCTTTATTCGGACAGGGGGCGATCAGCATTTTCCTCTTGCGTAGGAATCTGGGAGCGCCCCTGAAAGTTACCCTACCTACTCCAGGTTTTCTTCCGTCTCCCCTCCCCCTGCCTGCAACGCCCCCGCGCCTCCCCCGCCTGGGGATTTCCCGGAGCTTTGCCGTTCCACTCCGCGCACCCTGGGTATATGGTTCTGAACGCGTCCGGGCAGGAGGCGCAAGTGCTGACGGCAGCTCCGCGGCCCCAACCCGGGCCTTGTCTGACTCTGGGGTCTCGCCTGACTCTCGGGGTCTGGGCGGCGCGGCCGCTCCCGTCACTGCGGCGAGGGCTGGGCTCACGGCCGCGCGCCCGCCGCCGCCGCCTGATGCTGCAGAGCCGGGCGCCGTTCCTCGGGGCCAGGCGGCTGCCGGTGCCAGCACGCGCCGCCGTGGGGAGCCTGGCTCTGGGGCCCGCCCGAGACGCTGCCACAGCCCGGGACCTCGGTTGCCTGCCTAACGCTTGAACTGCGGACTCGCCCGGGTGCCGCCGGCGGGCGGGGCGCTGTGCAGCGGCGCGCAGGGAGGCGGTGAGCGCGTGCAGAGCTGCCTGAGCCGAGGACGGGATGTGGGTGTGCGTGTGTGTGCCCGGGCGCGCGTGTTTGTGCGTGTTTCTCCTTCTTCTCGTGAGGATGGGAATGGCTTACCAGCTGGCTGCTCCCTTAGGATTCTTGACTTTGGGGAGCTCTGGACTGTGAGCACAGCCCACCCACATAATCCTTTTTGCAAGCTTGGTTGTATCGGGGGAAAAAGCGCAACTAGACGGGGGTGGGGCAGACGGAGGAAACCTGGAAATACACACACTCGCCAGCGAGAGGAAGAATTGAAAGACTTGAAAAGACTTTGGTAACCTCCTGCTGGCCCTTCCCTTTTCCGGAAAGATCCTGGATACCTTTTCAAGTCATCTTGGCATCCCTCTGGTGTTTTTGTAAGCCGCTTTCCAGCTAGCTGCGTGTGTGCGCGCGCGTGTGTGTACGCGCGCGTCTATCTGATGCATTTGA
The DNA here is from genome assembly GCA_963574575.1 of Galagoides demidoff. NCBI lineage: Eukaryota > Metazoa > Chordata > Mammalia > Primates > Galagidae > Galagoides > Galagoides demidoff. The sequence goes on along the minus strand of CAUYQV010165020.1, from coordinate 5,749 downwards.
CTGTCTTTTATCCACTGCCCAGAAGCAAACGTGTTAACTCGGCGATGCCCCTCCGTGCCCGGGTTCTCGAAGAGCGCGGAGGACGCCCAGACCTATTTTCCTGGCTGGATTTGAAGGGGCTGTTGGGCTGTGGACCCAGGTGTGTGGATCTCTTTACCCAGAGGCTTGGAAAACACCAATATTAACCTGCTTCCAGGTACATCGCAAGGTCAAGAGCGGGTCTTGCAGCTTTCTCATTTCTGCGCATCTAAACCCTCCTGTCTTGGCCAGAAAGATATTTACGTTTCAGTCCCCAGCATTTGAAGCCGAAAGTTCAGCCCTATCTAGCTGGTTTGCGCTACAAACAAGGTAATGAGGATTGCTTTTCAAACTGCTTAACAAAATCCCCGACTTTCTCAGCTCTTTTCCGGCTTCCTCCTCCCCACCAAAATGTCAACAGCTCTTGAATTACGTGGATTTGGGTTGGAGGAGAACTTGAAGGAAACGTGATTGACCGGCTATGAGAGAAAGCTCTCTCTGCTGCCCGCGGTCTGGTGGACTTCAAAGCCAGCCGTGAGAAGAAACTGTTCCCTCCCCGTGCGGAGCTGGGTGTGCGTGTGCAAGTGTGAGTACAAGTGCGCGCGCGCCCGGGTGCGAGTGTGCGTGTGAGTGTGCGTGTCTCTGAGTGTGCGTGCGTGGCCGCCCTGCCTCTGCCCGCTCCCCGGGCCCCGAGACGCGGTTTTCTTGGGGCGATCGCCACGGATCCCCCACCCAGCGCGACCTGCGGGCAGCGGCGGCAGTGGCAGGAGCCGCCTCTCTAACTCCCTAGGATGCGGGTGCTGAGCTATGGCAAAGGGCAGAGAAGTGACGAACGAGCCCCGAGTACGACCGTGACAGCCACCTGGAGCCACCTTGCCGGGATTGTACCTGCGGGCAGAAAGTCTTCCTACGACCGTCTTTTCCCCTAGAGACACAGGTAACAGGCAAACGACTCCTCGCCTCATCCGGTTTCCTCTTATCTGTTCTACTGTCTTATCTGCATTGCAGGCTACTTTACTTATTAATGTTTTCAAAATCATTAGGAAGGGCTGGGTATCCATGGGCGCCTGCTCGCTGATGCTGTAATACCATTTCTAGTAGGTGGAGGATAAATTTATACCTGAGCACTTAACCCAGTAGTGAAAGCTGAGGGAATGGGGATCTGCTCCACCCCAAGGATTTTTTTTCAGAGCTAGGCGTGTTTAACCTGTCTGAAGATGCCCAGAGATTAACATTTCCTGTTTCCTCCAGGCTGTGGTTGCTATGGACCATTTGGTATCCAGCCCTCTCCAGATTGTGCGGTGGGTGAGAGGGGTGTTTGGTTCCACCCATCATTTCAGCCAAAAATGGTTCTGACCCCTCTCTACTTCTGGTGCCAGGCTGTTTTCTTTTTTGTTGTTGTTGTGGACAAGCTTGCCAGATCCTTTTACTAGTTGTAAATTACGCATCTGGAGACTTTGACCCCAAATGGAGTTTTCTTGGGATTTTTTTCGCGTGGCCAGGAATTCTTTGTCAGGGATGTATGTGTTGAGATACGGCGTTTAACTGCAAGGGTTTCCTTTTATGTAGAGAAATAAATCCATGAAAAAAGTCCTTTCTATATCTGGGAGATGGACGCTAAAACCTTCACCACCACCCAGCGCCATCCGGGCTGTGTTGTCTCCACTGCGGAGGAGAGCCTGTTGGTGCGGTTTGGTTTTGTTTTTTGGTTTTTAGTCTCTGTGTAATAGGTATTTTTTTGAAAATTCTTTTTAGTGCTTTGATTTACAAAAAGCAGGTTGGATTGTGACTGCCTCATTAACATACCGGGTCTGATATGCTAAGATGGAGATTCCCCTGGGCGGTCGAGATAGGACAAATTTAGTTAACTTCCAGAGCCCCTTCCCCTGACGTCCCCTCACACATCATTTCTTCCATTTCCTTTCCCGTCACCTCCACATCTACTCCTTCAGAAAATGTCCCTCTCTCTTAGAAGGCGGTAGGATTAACAAGATAAAGCACTTCCAAAGTAGTCTCATCAATGTTTTATTCCACAGTGAAGACAGGCTGAATAATTCAGCTAAGAGGGCTCGTTTGTCTCCCGCCCCCGAGCTGCCTGCTGGCTGCCTTCGGCGGAGGGTTTGGCCCCAGCCAGCGCCGCGCGCCCTGCCCCTGGAGGCGGTGGCTGAGGCTGCCGGCGGGGCGCGCGGGGGCTGGGTTGCCTCTTCGCTGAAGCCCCTTTGGAGGGGTAGGGGCGCTGCTTAATTTTTCCCCACTCCCTGCGTTTCTGTAGATACCCTTATGATGGCATTTGCACACTTGGAGCTGGCCGATGAGCTGCTCTCCTTGTCCCTGCGAGCTGACGTCCCCAACACCTCCTCTGAGTCTGGTCTTGGCTGCTGCTGCAGCCTTCGCAGGCTGGTGGTGCTACAAGGCCGTGTAAGCAGCCGGCTTTGGGGGCTGGGTTTTGCCACTGCAGCTGCCAGGCTGGCTCTGGCAATTTCTCCGGGCGGGGTAGGAGAGCTCCGCGGGCCCCCTGGCGTTTTGGGGCCGGCCGAGGTGGCCGCCCGGGATGAGAAGAGGAAGAAGGGGAGAGGCGTGTGGAGGGCGGTCGTGTCCCGCCCGCACCTGCAGAATCCGCTCCCCGCCATGAATATTCAAGAACACGGACCATAAGCTGGCTACGAAAATGCATCCGTTTTGAAATTCTGCGTGATGTTTCAGGATTGACAACCTGAAGCCCAGGATGTGTTTGCTGGATTCCCATTTCTTCTTCTTCTTCTTCTTCTTCTTCTTCTCCCCTTTTACTTTCCTGAATTTGATCGGGTCATTTACACCCTTTTGCCTCCAGCTGAAACATGCTGTGAGGTCGACTAACCTCCTTCCCCCACCTCATGCCCAATAAACTAGCGGGAGGAGGAGAGGGGGGCCACGCTTCACACGCGTTAGCCTTGTGAAGACTCGGCGGGGAACTACACTTTAGCAGGAAAGCAGACCCTCCACACTCTGCCCCTGAAGACTAAGCAAAAAGGGGGGGGGGCGTTCCCTGGATTAAAAAATAAATAAATAAACATTTAAAAACATGAGAATCTGGGAGAAGTGAAGAAAGGGTTTTCCTTTTATCACCTTTTTGAAAATATCTTTTAATAAATGTATTTGTAATTCACCTAACACTCAAACGATCCTAGACAGACAGTTGTGTGTTCTGAATGTTTGACAAGGGTGCCCCTTTGCCCCTGAAATAACCCCAGAATATTATTGCAATAGAGGTATCATGTTCATAATATCTATTAACAAATAAGTCCTACCTGCCTAGTGCCCAGGGAAGAAAGAATGCTGGGCATTATAGGTACTTGGAAAATAAGGTATTTCCTCCTCCTCTCTGTCTCATTTCACTTTTTTCTGGCCTTTTCCCACTAACAATTCAAGCAGACTAGGTCTTGCTTTTGCACCCTCATCCTCAGAGAAGGCAAAACAAATGCATTAAAATGGATGATGAATGGTTAGAAGCCTAAACATAGACCATGGGGTGATTTGTGCTTAAAAATGCCATTCATGGGTGCAGATCTGAGTTAGGTTATATGTCATAATTCCTAGCACAGGGGTTCAAGCATAGAAGTTCCAGCAAAGAATGAAGATCTCTGCCACCCTTGATCTTCTCCCTGTTCTGGGGGGATGGAGAGAGTACAAATCAGTTTGGAGACAAGAGTCCACTGTCCTTGTTAAGCATTGTCCTGAGAGCTGGCCTGGCTTACTGGCCTGGTTCGCTGGCCTGGCTCACTGCTCTGTCTCACTGATGAGTTAAGACTATTAGGGACTAATAAAAAGTTTCCCAGCAAAATCCATTTCCTTTGTAAGCACTCTTTTAAGTCATTATTAGTAGAGGGGGAACAATAGGACATCCGTGGAAGCAGACATGAGCAGAGAGGTGCAAAGACCTTATCACTTGATTTCTGCACCTTGAGCCATTGTTTTAGTCATTTTTTCCTGTTTCTCTTTTTAAGAGGAGAATGACCTTGAGCAACACGAGTGTTTGATTGTTCACACATCTCTTTCTTTCCCTCCAACGAGCAAGAGCAATGTGTGTATGCACAAACTCATCTACACATTTCCTGTTTGAAACAGGAGATTTCCTGTGCTTGTTTGTTTGGGAGGAAGTCAGCAATCCATCTCTGATTGATACCAGCCAAAGGTGATTTCTTTCCTTTTTCTCAAGAGGGGATAGCAAGAATTGTAGTAGATTATCCCACCCTGAGTCCCTCTTCTTGTATTTTTGTGTCCTGTCATTACACAGATCCTGGGTGCTGACTGCATGTCCGGTCATGGGGTTGGCGTTTAAATGACCATCATAGGTTACATCCTCTTTTCATCGTTTCGCAAATGACCATCATTTTCCTTTGTCCCCTTAAGCCAGTTTCTTCTTGCTGCTTGAAGCACTTTTGGTTTGGCAGTTTTGCTGAGTTTTCTTGATGGTAAAATTGGGATCTCACTTTCTGCTGATACTATTGCTGTTGATATGTGGTGGGGATGCAGATATCAAAAGTGTTCCTGTCTCTACATAGATGCCCCACGATAACTAATCACTTCTTTATTTAAAGATACATTTATATTAAGTACGATTACTAATAAGTAATTTTTGCCAATTTTGAGATTGGAAGAAGGATAAAAAGAAAAACTACTTAAAACGCCCTGACGGCTTCCCTGGCAAACATCCTTGCTTATTCCAGTGATTTTTATTTTATGTTTACTAAAACATGTAACATGTTGGCATTGCCTTCCAAGTTTATGTAAAGTATAAGCAGTTCTAAGGTTTGTGTTTCATTGAAGAATACAGATGGAAATTTAGGCCTTATAGATGTGAGGATGACCCCCTAGCTGACATGACTAACCTAATTTTGCTAAATCATTCAGTGACACACAAGTGCACACTCTCAGCTCAATGAACCTGGAGAGTGAGCGTTCTCGTCCTCGTTCCACAGCCCACATTTTCATTCCTGTGACATCCTTCCATCACTGAGGACGATTTAGAACCGAAGGCAGTATAATTTTCCCATTACATGGTGTGTGCATGGTGAAATTAAGAAGTATTATATTTATAATTATTGAAGCTATTCTGGTTTAGAGGTGAACCATCTTCATTATGCTTCCATCAACATAAATTGTATGTTATTATGAAAACCCTAGTTCATATGATGGTAGAGAGAAATACAAGAATTTAATTCAGAGAAAGCTAATGCTACTTTTGAGCTTTTTCATGGACACTGCTCTGACAAAATGATTTTTAGTGAACTATAACATAATTTAATCCTAATTAGGAAGTTGGTTAATGAGTGAGAATTACAATGAAACTGTATGGTTATATAAATGTGCTATCATTTTACTGATGTCAAGGAAACTCCATGAAAGGCTTTATTAAACTACAAATTACATTGTAATGTTCCTCAGAAATTGACTGTGATAGCCAGTGTTTGTTGTGTGGCCACACTGAGAGGAAAATGCCAATTGACAAATTTGGGTCTTCTTAGAAAATTATATACATATATATGTATATGTATAATATACATATTATACATATATAAAATATATGCATGTTATATATATTATGTAACTATATAACATTTTATTTTTTATGTTAATTACATCTCTTTTTTTATTAAATGATAGCGGTGTACATTAATGCAATCATGGGCTATAGTATGGTGTTTTCATATACAATTGGAAATATTTCATTAAACTGGTTAACATAGCTCTC
>CAUYQV010165019.1:0-26890 GCA_963574575.1 Galagoides demidoff | reverse complement strand
AATCAAGCCGTTATTACATGTAATGGCAAATGTGATTCTATTTCATTGCCACTTTATCCCCCTCTTTTAAATTTCAGATTAATATAAATGTCTTAACACAATAACTAAGAAAAAGACATGAAGGCTATGTTAACCAGTTAGGTGAAACTATTTCAAATTGTATACAGAAACAGTACACTCTACCCCATGATAGTATTAACATACACTGCTAGAAACAGTACACTCTACCCCATGATAGTATTAACATACACTGCTATGATTTAATAAAAAAAAAATTAAAAAAAAAAAAGCCTCTGGTTTGAAAAAAGCTCAGTGTCTGGTGGGGGGTGGGAAGAGACTGAATAAATATTCTGACACATTTATTTAACAAGTAATTACAGTACAATATGATAAATGCAATAGTCAAAGTATGGGCAAAGCACTGCAGGAACAGGTATAAAAGAGGAGACAACTTCTGGAAAAAAATCTTATATACTTACTTATTCCCAGCAGTTTTTCCTGGAAATAAATCAGCATAACAATATACAAATATGTTTAAGGGTTCAGCAATTCGCTTTACAACTTCTGATTAGTTTTAAGTAAGATTCTTTCTTTATAATGACAGCCCCCCCAAATTTAGTTTTTATGGGATTCCACTTTTATTAAGTCATTACATAAGCCTCTCTCAGTAAATAGGTTTGTATCCTACTTATTTTGGGGGTTCCCTTTTATTGAGCACACTGGGCTTGTACTAGCATTCAACAAAAATTTTTGAGCCAAATTAAACTTGCATATGCTCTCACAGAGCAGATGAAAAGAAAAAGAAAGACTGTTTACTGGTTATATCTGAAGCAAAACTGGATAAGATACAATAAAAAGGAAAATTTCACATATCCTCCTTTATATGGTAATCTGTCAGCACTCTACATTAAAGACAGTTCGGTATTAGAAGCAACCTTACAACTTCTATCACTTGTTAGACTTATTGGTTTTGGCAGACAATATTTGTCAAATAACTGAAAAGCAGAAAGTTCTGTTTGATATAAGAGATAAACTTGGCATTTGCATAAGATTTTTTTTCATATAAGCAAGGACTAGACTACAAAGCATGGATTTATCTAGGGTGGTCTGGTCTCAGCTATGGATAAATCCTTTAAAGTCTACAGAATATTTGCATAACAAATTGTTTTTCCCTTTGGAATAAATGTGCTGCTTTTCATAGGGATTGTTACATTTTTAAGCTTTAATTAGGGTAAAAATTCTCTATCTAAAGCACCAGCAAGCAGATGGGGCATTTATTTTGAGTGATAGCGATAGTTCTCTGTTGGAAATTTTTTCCCAAATGATATCTCATAGATAGCTGCCAATTAGCTCAAACTGATATTTGGGTTATTCAGAATAGCATCTCTTATACCAACCAAGAGCTCTCCAACCAAACAGCTATCTGAGCCATTATGTAACCACTGGCTTTACTCTGCTCAAAGTCATGTGCCCACGATAATCACAGCAACTTGTATTTTCATAAGGGATTTTCATTGTGTGTTATCTCATATGACATGAATAACTTCAAAGTCAAGATTGTTAAATATCCACTTTTTAGGTATAAACCCAACTTACAACTTCTATTCCACATAGCAATGGAATTCCTAGTCAGAGCAATTAAGCAAGAGGAAGAAATAAAAGCCATCCAAATTGGAAAAGAAGTTAAACTGTTTCTGTTTGCAGATAACACAATCATATATATAAAAAACCCTGTACACTTCACAAAAATACTGCAAAACCAATAAATGAATTCAGTAAAGATGAAAGATACAAAAAGTAATATTTCTGTACATCAACAATAAGAAATCAAGAAAACAATCTTATTTATAATTGCTATAAAAATAATTAGAAATGAATTTAACCAAGGAGGTTAAAGACCTGTGTGCTGAAAAATATAAAACATACATGGAAGAAATTTTAAAAGACAAATAAATGAGAAGTATGCAGTCTTTGTGAATTAGAAGAACTTATATGTATATAACCACCTATATAACCATTTCACTCTATATAGATAGTATAGATATAGTCACCCTGGGTAGAGTACTATGGCATCATAGTTGACAGCAACCTCAAACTCTTGGGCTTGAGCAATCCTCTTGCCTCAGCCTCCCAAGTAGCTGGAATTACAGGAGCCCACCACAGTGCCCAGCTAGTTTTTTTATTTTTAGTACAGATGGGTATCACTCTTGCTTAGGCTGGTCTCCAGCTCCTAAGCTCAAGCAATCTACCTGCCTCAGCCTCCCAGAGTGCTAGGATTATAGATACAAGCCACCTTACCCAGCCACAATTCAAAGGATTTTAGTTACTTTAGAAATTGCTATTGGGGGTGGCACCTGTGCTCAGTGGATAAGGCACTGGGCCCATATACTGAGGGTTCAAACCTGGCCCTGGCCAAACTGCAACAAAAAAATAGCTGGGTGTTGTAGTGGGCACCTATATTCCCAGCTACTCGGGAGACTGAGGCAAGAGAATCGCGTAAGCCCTAGAGCTGGAGGTTGCTGTGAGCTGTGACACCACAGCACTCTACTAAGAGGGACAAAGTGACACTCTGTCTCTAAAAAAAAAAAAGAAAGAAAGAAAGAAAGAAGTTGCTACTGGGAGTGGGGTAGTTTAGTGGCAAAGTACCAATTTAGTGATGAAAATGATGTGAAATCACAGAGAAGTAACACACAATAATGTCTAGGTTTTTATTTATTCATTTATTTATTTTGAGACAGAGTCTCACTTTGTCACCCTGAAAAATGCTAAAAGAGTAGGTTTTAAGTGTTCACACCACAAAAAATGGTAAATACATTAATTAATGCATACATTAGCTTGATTTAGCCATTCAACAATGGACTTACCCTTCAAAATAACCTGTATACAATAAATATATCCAAGTTTATCAATTAAAAAAGTATATATATATTTATGAGACAGAGTCTCACTGTGTTGCCTTCATTAGAGTGCCATGGTATCACAACTCACAGCAACCTTAAACTCTTGGGCTTAAGTGATTCTCTTGCCTCAGCCTCCTGCGTAGCCGGGACTATAGGTGCCTGCCACAATGCCCAGGTATTTTTGTTGTTGTTGTAGTTGTCATTGTTGTTTGGCAGGCCTGGGTTGGGTTTGAACCTGCCAGCCTGGTGTGTATGTGGCTGGTGCCCTAGCCACTGAGCTATAGGTGACGAGCCATCAATTAAAAAATATTTTAAAAAATAGAATCAGCTTATAGAAGTTACAAGAGATGAAAACATGGATAATGAACACAAACTTAAGATTTTCCATTAACTGGAGACTTATGATGTTTCCCCTTTAGAAAGCAATGTTTTCTAAAGCTTGAGATGACACTGTTTATTTCATGACCCCACCTTCTGTGAATACTTTAAAGTTGCCAACTATGGTAGAAATGATCGCTCATCCATATGGGTACCACAAAAAATGATTCCCTATGAGTATATTATTGGCAGAATTTGAAAGTACTTCCGTTCCTGAATTCTGAAACATTTAAAAATACTTACTATTCTGAAGATATATTATTCAAAGCATAGCATACCAAACAATGACAAAAAACCCTTTCAGAGGGACAGAAATGCCAGCTTCTTTGTCACCGCACTGCAAACAAGGTTCTTTCCTTTTTGTTTTCCAGCCTGGAAGCTGATGGCACATTAGGCATGGTAGCCTGGCCATCCCCATTTGTCTCCTACAGAGCCAGTACCCTCCTGTCTTCCAAACACATTTCCATCTCCCACCCTGAAGCCAACAAACACCATCTTCTCAGGCATGTTGGCTGGGTATCTGAGTTCCTAGGAAATCAGCCTTGGTTTGTTCTTTATCACTACTCCCACAAATCCATACAGATTTCCCAAACATCTATATGGGCTTGGGTGGGTTAGGAGGTAAAGGGTAAGGTGACCAGATTTTAACATTGGTAAAGCAAGACACCATTGACTGGGGAGGGGGGAGGGGGAGAGGACGGTTTCATAATTAAAAATTTGGTCTATGTGGAGCAACAAAAATTTTCATAGAATACAAAAATAGTATTGTAATATATATTTTTTAATTTCAACATAAGTACAGTTTATAAATATAATATATTAAAAAAATTATGTATATGGCGGTGCCTGTGGCTCAAAGGAGTAGGGTGCTGGCCCGATATGCTGAAAGTGGTGGGTTCAAACCCAGCCCTGGCCAAAAAAAAAAAAAAATTATGTATAGTATTATTTTATTCTTTGGCATATTTCTCATTTGAGTGAATTTTTTTTAGTAGATTGCTGTCATTTAAAAGGTCATGAAATTTTTCACAAGAATTTTTTAAGTTATATTTCACACATAAAATGGAAAATGGCTTTCAAAGTCTCAATACTTAATTGTGATTTTTCTGATGTCCATACTTTATTTACTGGGGCTGGGTTTGAACCTGCCACCTCCGGCATATGGGGCCAGTGCCCTACCCCTTTGAGCCACAGGTGCCACCTCATACTTTATTTACCATACAAAAAACACGTTCAGTTGCAGCATTAGTTCCTGGTAAAGACAGCGCGTATCCCACAATTTTTAGTGCATTACTGTATGGAACATGGTTTGTTTCAAAATGATAAAATTTGTTCTCTATTGTGATTTTTGCTGATGCCCAAGAGTTAACCTTTTCCTTATCAATATATTTTTTTAATAATGATACCTTGTAAGTCATAAGTGTCACTTTCAAGTCTGGTGCTAGACTTTTTGCCGCCACTATAAAATATAAATAATACAAGAACTGTGAGCTAAATTCATGAAATAAAGAAATAAATTACTTACCTAAATTATTTGAATAGCTGATTTGTTGACATCTCTTATTTAACTAGCACTAGCACACAGTACGATGTGTATCATCTGAGAGACAGTTACAAAATGCTTTCGTGGTTGCCAATGCCAAAAAATGCCATTGTTCATTAAGTCCAAACAATGGTGCTCGAATTCTAATAACTGATCAACAATGCGAACTTTGATAAGCAGTTCTTGATAATCAGTTCTCAACAATTATTTATTATTAAAGTTTAACATTATAAAATTAACAAAAATAATATAAAACTCATATCCTGGCAAAATAGCCACACGGTAGTGTTGGGACCAGAATTGCTGCTGAGAGACCACAACACACATGTAAAGACAAAAAGTGCTTTATTTTGCAAGCATATGCCTGGGCCACTCTTCCCTCCAGTGTGGCTGGAGGAAGGGTGACTCCCTAGTGAAGCGAGCTGAGGTTTTTAAAGCGCATAGAGGAATTTCATGGGTGTTTTGTCAGGTGGGCTGCTATTGCTGAGCTGTTTATGGTCAGGGACCCTCAGGGGGCGGGGGGCTACTTGTTTGTTCCAGACAGTTTGGCTCCTTCTGAGCTAATTGTCCTTGCCTAGAAGCAAGGGAGGGAGCCAGTCTCCTTCTGATACTGATTCCACCTGGGTGACCTTGCCCAGGAGGGGAGTAGGGAGTTTACACTAGCCTTTTCATTTCCAAATGAAGTTACATTAACCTCTTCATTCCCAAATGGAGTTACATTAACCTTTTCAGCAGCTGAAGTATATTCCCTTCCCGTTGTCCCGCTGTTCCCTAGCTTGTCATGCATTCTTTCCAAAAATCAGGACTTTTTAAAAACACCATGGGACACAGGACAAATTGTTAAAAATCCAAGACTGTCCCACCAAAAGCGGGACATCTGGTCACCTTAGTAAAGGGCGATCAGAAAAATACAGACACTGGAAGCTCTCATGTGCCTTCCCCACCAGCTACTCCCCAAGTAGGAAAATAAGATTGAACCTGTTGTATGTTTGGTGGTAGGTATCTCTCACCATTTTGACTGTTCTAGGCAGTTAATAGTGTTACCTGACTTCCTGGGTGTAGCATTTCAGCAGATTATTTTTTTTATGTTGCTGGACTCATGTTTGGGGAAAAAAGTTAAAAGCAAAATATACATATAAAATATAAACACATAAGTATATCTGTACATGTCGACATATGTACATATATATAAATGATACACAGACATCTTTTGCTTGTGTTGGACCCAAAATGGGGTCCAGCCACGATAGCCGCCCCCAAGGAACAGTCACCAGACTCGGGTCGATGCAAAAGCAAGAGGCGAGTTTATTGCTGACCCGTCAGGGTCCCTCAGCCGCTCAGGAAGAAGGACCCCGAACGGCTGTTACAGGTTTCTTTTAAAGTTGAAAACCGCAACCAGATGGGTGTGGGGGTTGGTGATTGTTTGAACGAGGGAGATTCTGATCGGGGTAAGGTCACTGGTCTGTTTAAGCAAATGAAATTCCAAGCGTTCCAAGCAGGGAGTGGGTTGTGCAAAGAGGTCTGTTGTTTATCAAGGGCCGAGCAGGGAGTGAGCGGGGTCAGGGGGTGAGTTTTAGCCGTTGGGGTAGCTGGCACGAGTTTGGGGAAGCAGGATGTGGAGAGGGCGCCCGCAAGCACCCAGGAAGTCCCAGGCGCCCCAAGCACCTAGGGAGTCCCAGGAGTGTAGTCAGTCAGCCAGTGCTCGGAAAATCCCTGCCTGAAAAGTCTCCCAGCAGGTGGTCTGTTTCATGAGGTGGGAGTCTACCCTGGCCTCGGGGGTCCCTTCACTTGCTACCTCTGCTTTTTGGCTTTTCTTGGAAACATGTTGACTCTAGAAGCCTATTCAAACCGTGCCCTTTGGAACTCAAAAGACTGTTTCATCCACGTTCCCCTGTGTATTACAATTGGTTAAACTATTGCTGCTCTCCACCTGCATAACAGGATGTCAAAATACCCACTTGGCTTGTTGTGACAATTGGATGGGCTCATACCTAAGGCAGTGTGAATATCAGTAAAAGTTAGTTATTGTTCTCATTCCCTTTTGTTTAGTCTTGAGCCTGACCTCCAATTAATCACCTTAGTTTGGGTTTTGCTATTGTTTATCCTTTTAATTACTTCAGCCAAACACCTAAAGCAGGATTTTTCAACTCAGCATTGTGGATGTTCCGGGCAGGATAATTCTCTTGGGGTGGAGGGTCCTGTGACTTATCTTCGGCAGCATCCAGGCCTTTGCCTACCAGATGCCAGTGGCAAACTGCCCCCTTTCCCACCATGACAACCCAAATTATTTCCACATTGGTATATGTCCAGGGGCATATCCTGCCTTAGGATCATTCTTGATTCCTCTCTTCTTTGTACACTTCTCTACTTAATCCATCCACACACCCTGCAAACTTACTTTGAGGTGACTCTCCCTTGCTGTCTATCCTGCTGCCACTGCTATCTGCCTTCAGGATCACTGGGTTGGTCTCCTGGCTGGTCTCCTCACCCCCTGGGCCTCACTTCTCCCCTCCCTCAGTTCCAATCAAGTTGGCCTGAAACACAGCAGAAGGTTCCGAACTTTATACTTGCTGGTCCTTCAGTGTGAACCATTATTATTATTATTTTTTTTTTTTGGAGACAGAGTCTCAAGCTGTCACCCTGGGTAGAGTACTATGGCATCACAGCTCACAGCAACCTCCAACTCTTGGGTTTAAGTGATTCTCTTGCCTCAGTCTACCAAGTAGCTGAAACTACAGGCACCCACCACAATGCTTGGCTATTATTTGGTTGCAGTTGTTATTTAGCTGGCCCAATTTGGGTTTGAATATACCAGCCTTGGTGTTAGTGGCTGGCACTGTAACCACTATGCTATAGGTGTCCAGCCTCTCTTGACCTTTTAAAATGGATACTCTATATCCACTAAACAACTACTCATTCTCACCTTCCCCCTATTCCTCTGCTTTCTGTCTCTGTAAGTCTGACTACTCTAGGTATCCCATGTAAGTGCAATCACAAGTTACTATCTTTTTGTGAGTGGCTGATTTCACTTAACATGATGTCCTCAAGGTTCCTTTCCCATTTGATAATACACTAGAAACCTGTGGATTATAGTCCATTTTTGTCCTTCTGTCTTTGACATCAATCTTTATGCTTCTTCAGGCAATTATCAGCAGTTCCAAGAATAAACAATTCAGTGCTCACATTAGCATGTTTGTCCCTGTGACTTCCGGAAGCTCTTGGAGCAGATGAGTCACTCATATAATTCCAATCTAACACTTGTCAATCAGATGCTTAACCTGAGAAAGGGCTTCTTTCCTCTCTATTTCAACTTTTCTTTCTCTTTTTGATCTTGCAGCATCTCAACTTTGAAGAGTAATTTGATGTCACTGATTCACATTAACTGCATCTTGTACATGATCCAAAGGAACTAATAAAGTCCCCTTCAGAAAAACCTGGAACATGTTCACTTGTGCCCACCAGAAACCTAGCATAGATAAATAAATAATTAGTAAGGAATCATCTATGTCTATGGTAATTTCTTTCCACATAGCATTGATGACTTCCTCTAAGTACGTTCTTTAAAAAATATTAGTTTGTATATACAAAGTTCTAGACTGACCTTGTAAGAGCCCATTCCAGTCAAAACCTTCTCTCTCCTCACTATGGCCTTCTGTTGTATTGCACCCAGGACCCTAGAATGACCATACTCTGGTAAAGCAGTAGCAATTTGCATGCCCTGAGCTTCAAGGACACCAGGGGACTGACTGTCCAGACAGCAGATACAGTCATTCCTTTCTTTACTGTCTTCCTTTTTTGCTACTTCTGAAATTCCTCCTAAATTTCTGCATAAGCCCCAGTTTTCTATTCTACTTCACAGAGAGATCCTTCTCAGCCTCTTTCTTGGCTTCCTCTCACTCTTTAAGCCTTTAAAAATAGGAGTTTCTCATTTTTCACTGTTGACCCCCTGCTTATTCTCTTTCTTGTCAGCCCTATGCATTTCAAACTCCCATTTCCATTTCTCTGCATGAGACCCAAATCCACACCACTCACCATGGCCTTTCCTGAACTTGTGAAGGGCATCCTTCAAAGGTCACTATGTTAACCTAACCCCAGTTCTCCCTCCACCCTCCTTTTTTTCTTATTGACTTAACCATCCTACTAATCTCAGTTTGCAAAATTCAAATCTCTTTTCCACTTTTATTCTGTTGTCAACAGGAAGTAAACAGCATTCAAAGGAGGAAAAGATTGAAAGATTTGAGGCATTTAAAGGAAGGATAGATTTGGGGGCTGGGAGATGATGCAGGGAAGGCACCAAGGAAGAAGTGGCATTGGGCTTTAAAGGATGTAGAGAAGTTTAAGATAAGTAGAGAAGAGGGGGTGGAAGAGAGTTTTTCAGACAGAGAATGAAAGAGATACAGAGACTGTGCTTTGTGAAGAGGAAAGTTATCTGCAGTGGCTAGAAAGGATTGCAGAGAGGAAGAGCAGTTTCAGGTAGAAACTATGGAGCCTCATAAATTTACACGAAGGAATTTGACTTGAAGTGACAAGCTGTGAGAATCCAATAATGACATTCCAATAGGGTGTCTTAGTCTGTTTAGTCTGTGACATTATTTAACAGAATATAATAGTCTGGGTGGTTTACAAACAACAAAAATTTATATCTCTTAGTTCTGGAGCCTGTGAAGTAAAAGATCAAGGCACCAACAGATCCACCCTCTGATAAGGGCCTGTTTCAGAGCTGGCCATTTTCTCACTGTGTCCTCACATGGTTAAAAGGGCAAGGGAGTTCTCTGAGGTCTCTTTAATGAGGACACTACTCCCATTCATGAGGGCTCTGCCATTCTAACGTAATTATCTCCCAAGGCCTCACCTCCAAGTATCATCACATTGAAGATTAGGTTTCTATGTACTAATTTTAAGAGGACACAAGCATTCAGTCTAAAGCACAGGGGTAACATCACTTGAACTCATAATCTGCTTTATTATATCCCTGTCTTTGGGTAACAGTATACACTTGTATTTCTCTCTCTGATTCTTCCTGCGTCCCCTAGCGTGTTACTTAGCACATCAGAATTCAGGAAGTGTTTGATGACTAGATAAATAAGGTAGCATTTTAAAGGTAAAGGTAGAATGAACACAGATGATAAAGTACTATAAAAATAAATGTTCCATTTATTACTTGAACTTCTTAAGCTTTCAGGCTAGCCATTCAGGTGTTCACTTGTCACCCGGCCTCCCTTCTCTCACTCACGTGTGCCAGATACCAGAGAGACAATTAAGCCCCAAGAAGCTACCTGTGGAAATCAGAATGACATGTAAACATACTCTGAAATTTGTTTCAAAGAGTGTTTTGTGAGGAAAAAGGCCTAAAGTTATAGGGAAACACACTAAAAAGAATAGCTAGATACCTAGAATGACAGCTGAGCCATGCAGAATCATTCATTCAAAAAATATTATTTCTTATGAGCAAGGAGCTAGTAATACCCTGTGTGGGATATAAGTCAGGGCCCCAATTCCCATGACCTTGTGATTGATAGTAAAACACCCTCCTTCATTGAGTTACTACCATTATCTTTGAACCATCACAGAAAGACTCTATACAAGGAGTAGATAGGTGACTTGTCCAACTGGAGTTGGGTTAGTTCCAAAGCTCGCACTCTCTTTACTACACAAGCCTCGCAGAAGCAGTAAATGGAAAGGTGTACAAAGTGTTCTGAATACTTAGAAGATGGATTAATCTGGGGAAGTGTCAGGAAGTCTTCTTGGAAGAGGTGGGTTTTATAGCAAAAGAGCAGCAGGATGGCTATCACCTGTCATTTGCTCTCATGAAAAAAGTTTAATATCAAGAGCTGATAACAGAATATTTTTCACCAATCCTGCCTTGTACTCAAAGGAGCACAGAGGTACCATTTTACTTTTGTGTTCTATTTGGATAACTGAGGTTGTAGGTAGAAGTGATTTAGAGGTGACTTTTCCAGAAGGGTTCATTTGCCCTAACAGAAGTCTGTTGCCAGAGGCCTCTTCTCTCCTAATATAATAACAAAAAGGTCTGAGCTTAAGGTTCACTACATTTTGTTAGAGAAAATAAAGCCAGGGAACTAGGGAAGGCAGGCTCATCTTTTTCCTCACCCCAATTTTGCTCAACTAATACACATCAATTTATTTGGACTGGGTTTGAGATCAGATATTTGAGTCTTAATGTAGAAAACACACGTCACAATACCCTTGATGTTATAGACTAAATAATTCATGTTGTTTGTCATGGATCTTTTAAGTCTTTCTGTTAAACTTAAAAGTTAGCTCTCCCCTCCCTTAATCAAAGGTTATTTAAGGTCAACTTTAAACAATTCCTCAAGCTGTACTGTTCAATTTGATTCAGTATTTTCGGGATTTAAAAGCAGGTTGCTGCTGGTTCTCGGGCCTACTGTATTTATTCAACACCTCAATGAAAGAGAAATAGTTTGAAAGCCTAGAAGGCTATTTTCTAATTTCTCAAGGGTCTCCTTACCACCTAATTTTCTTTTCATAAAATGTTATTTACTGAGTACCTCTAATCAGCTGCTTTGATTTTGGCAGATAATAAATGCCAGCATGGGAAGGGCAAAAGATCCCAGCCTTAAATTTGATAATGTTGTTTGTTTGAAATTGATTTTGCTTTCATCATACTGAGTCTTGCAGGGGCCAAGACATTTTCTCAACTACCTTGATAAGATCCCTGGGGTCCCTATAGGTCCTCAGGATTTTCCATGTGTGCAAGAGATTTAAAGATCTAAGAAACAAAGCAGTCTGTTATTCATCTTGAAAGTCATATTTTACTTTGTGTTATAAAGGCACAGAGTTGTGTTAACATGCAGTTAAATTAATACCTCACATAGAGCCAGGCAGGAAAGAATCATTCCTACTAGGAGTAAAGTGGCAAGAGGGCAAACATGTGGTGCACAAGTGGCAGCAGCCCTTCCCACACCACAGTAGCATTCATACGTCATACCAAGCGCTCTTTCATGCCAAGCACAGATACAGCTCAGAAGCCTCAACACAGTCCACTGGGAAGCCATTGTCAACCCTGAGCTGCCATATCAGAGGAGAAACTCAACTACCTTGATCCTGTCAGTAAGTTATAACCAAATGCAGGGACACCATTAAAAAAGATGGAGACTTTATATCTTTTATATTTACCTGGATGGAGTTAAATACATTTTTCTTAGTGAAGTATCCCAAGAATGGTAAAATAAATATCCAGTGTATTCCATACTGATATGAAATCAATATATAAATAATTACATGCTCATAAAAACAATAAAACGCAAATATAGTCTAATATGGGGACAGAGGAAGATGGGAGAGAGGAGGATGATTGGCAGAAGGAGAGAGGGCATAAGTTGGGATCTCACCTAATGTGTACAAAACAAAACAAATTCAGGGATAGTTACAGGCCAATCAAAGAGATACTCCCTAATAAATACCATATTAAAATAATCTAATAAAATGGGGATTTCCATATAATTATTTCACCATTGATAGTATTCCATGGTTCCTCCTGCAGTGGGGTTTTCATGACAGCTCAGCCTTGTATTTTATCCTGTAATTGCAAGATTACTGCATTATCAGCTAGTTTACTTCATAATTGCTATGTTACCTCATTAATAGCAGGCTTCCACCTGCTTTGAAGTTTTTGACCAGAATCTGTGTTGGTTCACTTGACCTTCAGTATTTCAACTCTAACTTGCACCATTGAGCTTCTAAATTTTATATAAGCCTCTAATTCCTCTCGCAAATTTTTCATACCTGAAACACAAAAAACAGTATCTGTTTCCCTATCTGAATTACAGATGAACAAAAGATAGTTTGTTTTTTTTTTATTAAATGATAGCTGTGTACATTAATGCAATCATGGGGTACAGTGTGATGTTTTCATATACAATTTGAAATATCTTCATGAAACTGGTTAACATAGCCTTCAAGTCATTTTCTTAGTTATTGTGCTACAACGTTTATATTCTACTTTAAGAAAGATTCACTTGTACCCTTGAAAGATTATCCACAGAAGTGATCCCTTCAATCACCCTCCCTCCACCCATCCACCCCCTCCCATCCCCTCCCTCTCCCCATATTCTTAGGCTATAATTAGGTTATAGCTTTCATATGAAAGCTATAAATTAGTTTCATAATAGATATGTGTACAAATGCAAATTTCTTTCTACCATTTTAAGTTCTAAATATAGTAGCTGTCTATCCACACGTTTATTTCTCTGTGCATTTAAGCATGAGATTTCATGACAGTTCTCTATAATCTTAAAATCATTGTTCCATTTGTGTTGTGTCCTTCTAAGATTTTTCACTCTGTGGAGTTGAAGTAAGGACTAAACAGTTTTCATATTTTCCCTCTGGCCTTAACAATTTTCAAAATTTATGAATGCCAATTGAGAAAATGCCACAACTTATTTCAAACTGGTGGGAGAAAATATTTCTGCCATTGAAATTAATGAAATCAAATGTCTCCTTTATGGTCTCACTCAAAAGTGTGGAGAAATACAGACACACAAACCATCTTCAGTACTAGGAGTTCCTTCTCTTTGTCCCCTGCAAAAGAAAAAAGGTGCCAGCTTCTCTAAAGCCCACTTGATCTCTCCACCAGCCATCAAAAGTCTCTATCCTGTTTTGCAGAGGAGATGCTGGGAACCACATCCCTGAATCGCCTGCCCTGTGTGTATCGTTCTGCATTGGAATTGGCAACAAGAAGCACATATGTCAGATCCAGAAGGTAAAAGAGGAGGAGCCTTTATTCCACCCAAGTAGTTGGAGTCAGACGTGTGAGCAAAGAGAGGTACTATATATTGTAGTGGCTTCCTTGGACCTCCTAGGAAATGTGCTTTTTGACTGCAGACAGAGGGACTTAGTGGGAATTTCCCTGAGACTTCTTGCAATTGTGAATTGTGCTGCAATAAACATTCAAGTGCAAGTGTCTTTTTGCTAAAATGACTTTTCCCATTGGGTAAATCCCTAGTAGTGGGATTGCACAGACTCTTCTCTGTGATAAGACTCTGTACACTCTGGGTGAGCTCTACAGAACCACCAGATTCCACACTTTAGTTGGGGGGTATTCTTCCTTTCTTTCTTTGGGATGCCACACGGTTCTCTCACTCCTTTTCTCTCCACCCCCCATCTTCCCTTCCCTTACTCTCTGCTCTGTGCTCTCTTCTCTTTCTCATCTCCACCCCCCACTATCTTCCCTTTCTCTAATATAAAATAAACTTATACTTTTATATTCTGAATAAAAACCTTTCAGCTGGGGTCTCTGTGCACCACCCCCAAACTTTACTCCCTCAGAGCTTCCAACACTTGTATAAGTCCCTAGTTCCTATCTTAAATTTGTCATACCTAATGTATCGAGGCACCCCTTCCCCTCCCTGTCTGAACCCTGCCTGATATTAAATGAATGAGTACCCGGAACAGCATTATTCTAGAGCAGTGGTTCTCAACCTTTCTAATGTTGCAGCCCTTTAATACAGTTCCTGTGGGTTGCGACCCCACAGGTTGAAAACTGCTAGAGTATCCATCACAGCATGAAAGCACTGACAAGCACTGACTGGCTAAATTTGTGACCAGACTTTGCATTCCCCATACTTCCATCCTCAACCGTGTAGTTGGTTGAGACCATGTGACAACTTCTGGCCATTAGACCTATTGTGAGCAGAAATAATGGGTAACTTTAGCACCAAGGCATGTAAGTGCTTCTTATGCTACCTCAAACTCCAGAGAGGTCCTGTGTTACGATGGTAGGGCTGTAAGATGTGAGAATTTCCATGAGCCTGGGAGTCTGTACACTATGAGGAGCAGAACTACCTTGCTGATGTAAGCCAAACAGGTATTTATAACATGGACAAGAAACAAACTCTTGTTGTATGAAAACTGTGAGATTCTGGCTAAATTTGTTTCCACAGCTCATCCTAGCCTATCTTGACTATTTCAGAGGCATAAGACCTACTTTTAAAGATGCAATAGATGGTACTGCAAACAGATACAACCTCTATGGAAAGCAGCATGCAGATACCTCAAAGAACTAAGGGTAGACCTACCTTTTGATCTAGCAATCCCACTACTAGGGATTTACCCAATGGGAAAAGTCATTTTATCAAAAAGACACTTGCACTTGAATGTTTATTGCAGCACAATTCACAATTGCAAAGACGTGGAATCAACTCAAAGAACCATCAATACACAAATGGAAAACTAAAATGTGGTATACCATGGAGTAGTACACAGCCATAAAAGTGAACCAATACCTTTTTAACAACCTTGATGGAACTAGAGACCATTCCTCTAAGGAAAGTATTGCAAGAATGGAAAAACAAACACTACATGTACCTATTATTAAAGTGGAACTAATAGCTCAACATTTATGGGTGTGTGTGGAAGTAAAATTCGTGTAAACCAAATAGGTGGGAGAGAGGAGAAGGGGATGAGTAAATTCACATCTTATGTGTACAATGCATGCTATCTGAGTGATAGGTACACTCATAACTTTGATTTGAACTGTACAAAAGTAATCCATGTAGCCAAAATGTTTGTACCCTCATAATATTCTGAATAAAATAATAAATTAATTGAAAGGATTTCCTTCTCTTAGAAAAAAGATACAGTAGAGTCTACTCCCTATATTATAAAACTATAAATATACCTTTTAAATAAAACATATTTTTTAAATCCTGGTGACTTTGTATCGAATTCACACAAATATAAGTTTTTAAAAAAGAGTAAAAAGAAAATCAGAAGTTGGGCAGTGCCCGTAGCTTAGTGGGTAAGGTGCCAGCCACATATACCAAGACTGCAGGTTTAAACCCAGCCCAGGCCTGCTAAAACAACCACAACTGCAACAACAACAACAACAAATAGCTAGGCATTGTGGTGGGCACCTGTAGCCCCAGCTACTTGGGAAGTGGAGGCAAGAGAATCGCTTCAGCCCAAGAGTTTGAGGTTGCTGTTAGCTATGACCTATGACCTGTGGTACTCTATCCAGGGCAACAGCTTGAGACTCTGTCTCAAAAAAAAAAAAAAAGAAAGAAAAGAAAAGAAAAAGAAAAAAGAAAAGAAAAGAAAAAGAAAATCAGAAATAGTTTGTGCAGAAACATATATATGTGAAGCACTCATTCAATTGTTAAGAACTACAAAATAACTGATAAATAACTGATACTGTTACACAACAGTATAATTCACACAGTGAAAATATAAATTCCAAACAAATAAGAAATTGTTCTTCTTTACTAGTAATAAATATGCAATCTGAGATAAGCTGTCACTTTAAGGCTATGAAATTATCAGTTTAATTATTTATTTTAAAAGGATTTTATCTCATATTGGTTGGGTCATAGAAAAACCATTCACCCTTATTTTGGGAGGGGCAGTTTAACACATGTGTTTGGAAAGAAAGCTGACAAAGAAAAAGTGACATAGAAATAGTCACAATCCTTGCCCTAATAATACCACTCTAAGGAATAATAGAAAAGTGGAGGAAAGCCATGCCTGGTTTTTGTTGCCAACACTGTATGTAATAATGTAAAAATGGAAATAACAACATATGTATTTTGATAACTATGATTTACATGAGGGTATATAACTATTTAAAAGATCCTATAAAGCAGGTCCTCACGTGTAAGCATACAACAAAATTGCCTGGAGGGCTTATTTATGGAACACAGATTCCTGAATCCCAGCCCCAGATCCCATCAGATTTAGGGTGGGAACCAAGAACTTGCATTTCTAACAAGTTTCCACACTCTGAGAACCCCTGGCAGAAGGAGTACTAGAATTTTAGGGTGGGGAACCTGCAGCCTTAAGGAAACTTGTGTAGCCTTTTGACCAATCCAAATTTTATATAACAAAACCTTTTCCTTGAAACAGGTGCAGAAAAGGGGGCATCTCCTTTGGTGCTAAGAAAAGAAAAATCTTAAAGTCAGAAGGCCACAGTTCCCTACCCTGAGCAGTGGTTAAGAGCTTGGGATAATCAGTCAGCATCATTGGAATTTCAGCTCTGTGGGTACTCTGGGCCCAACCCTCTGTTCCTACAAACTTTTAGGGGTCTCTAAAAATGTTTGAGATTTAAAATGAGAGAGAAAGAAAAAAAGGAGTAACAAAATATACAGAGAAAACTGCAGGATATAAATTATTAAGTATTTAACAAAGGGTCCCCAAAATAATACTGAGCTTTTTAGTCAACTGAAAGACAGCTCTTAATTACATATGCATTTTTTAAAAAGTATGCTTGTGCAGTAAAATGTATTTCCTATGATATGATGTAGCATAGGTCTTCTAAAAGTGAGGAAACTGGCCTACTGGGGATTTTGGAGGGTGGGGTTGGGGTCTCAACCAAGTCAAACACTATTCAATAAAAAAAGAAGAGTTCCATGTTACCTTTATCCCACTGCTGTTCATCAGCGTCTTTCATTCATCCCACTCCCACTAACTGATGCTGGTTACTCTTTATTGTACATAGGATCTACTCTCTATACAACAGGCACACAAAACCAATTATAGTTCTCCAATGACTTCCTATAGGTATTTGAATACAAAAAAAAAAAAAAAAAGTCCAGGGCAGCACCTGTGCCTCAAAGGAGTAGGGCATTGGCCCCTTATGCCAGAGGTGGTGGGTTCAAACCCAGCCCTGGCCAAAAACTGAAAAAAATAAATAAATAAATAAATTCAAACTCAGACTCAGGTAAAGCCACTGTCCTATATTAACTGTAAATAACACTCTCTTCACTCAAAGGTATTCCAGCTCGGACAATAAACAAAAAGGTAATAGAATCGCCAGATAAAATACAAAATATCAAATATAACTTAAGATGTACTAAAATTCCTGTGTGTTTATCTGAAATCCAATTTTAACAGGGTGTCCTGTATTTTATCCACTAAATCTGGTCACCTTATTGACACTACACAACAGCACTAAATGTCATGCCCACTCTGTTAGTGTCACAGCACCTGCTCCTGCCTGTGCCAGCCCTGTTGTCCTCCATGTGCCTTTAGCATCCACGCCCACTCCATCCTTGGGTCTATGGCACCTGCTCTTCAAGCTCCCTGGATTGTTCATCTTCTCTTCACTCAGATTACTCCTTCTACTAGGTCTTAACTGATGTCAGCACAGAAAGACATCGCCTGATCACCTAGTGAAAGAAGCCCGCTACTCTCCTCTCTTCTGTCACTACTTAAAATAACAGTATTTGTTTCCATGACTATTTTCCTCTCCCACAAACAATCAGATAGAGATTCCCTGAAGTCAGGTGACCTTGTATCTCTTGCTGACTGCTGGGGTGGTTTATACCTGCCTAGACCAGGCTTAGAACATGGTTAATTCTCAACACCTAATTACTGAATGTTAAATGGACAAACACATGCATATCAAAATACAGTGTGTTGGGCTTCTTGGCATAGGAGTACACACATGTACTGTTTTTCCTAAAGAGAGGGATCACACTTTTTGAGAAAGACTTTAGACTTGAAGTTGAGCTATTTCCAAATGTGCAACAGCAGTGCATATGGTAATGGTTTCATAAAGTATGTTAATTAAGGAACTACAAAAATCATTTAATCTAGGAGGTTTCCTCACCACCGTCAAATACTGATTATATTTACATAGAAATTGACTCATTATCATGCAGCTGATAAACACTGCTGATGGGAGAGTCTACAGAAGCCTATTTGCCAGGCAGAATCTCCAATCCCAACTGCTGACAGGAAATAATCATTTTAAAGATTGCCACACAAAAAGGTGACATTCTGCTGTGATCATTTTTCCTTTCCCTATAGCAGAAGGGAAGATTAATAATGTTAATAAAAAATAAAGTCATTATATTTTTAAAAAATTAAAATGTTTAGAAATAAATGGTGACAAATATTACTGTAGTAAAGTAGGGACTGACAATGACTATTTGAGGTGCTAAAAATCCATTTAGGATGTTAAGTTGTTAAAAATTGCTTAAATCTGTGGGGGTAATCTGATTGACATGTACTATGATGAATAATAACATTGCTGATATTTACTTTTATGGTGAGAATAAAATGTAACAAAGGAAATAGGGACAGAACAGTTCTTTAAGGAGATATCCTCACTGATCTCTGGAATTGCTGGCTTTTCTATAAATAAAAGTAAAACTGTTGATCTTTAAAAAAAATAAAATTGCTTAAATCTGGGCAGTGCATGTGGCTCAAGGAGTAGGGTACCAGCTCCATATAACAGAGGTGGTTGGTTCAAACCCAACCCTGGCCAAAAACTGCAAAATAATAATAATAAAATAAAATAAAAATTGCTTAAATCTAAGATGAAGTATAATGAAAGGATTTCTGATTGGTTCATTCAAGAATCATTATTTAATGATAGTATGTATGCGTGAAACTACCCTCTAACTGTATGTGTAAATAGAGATGTACACACTTAAATAAAATCTTGTTTTCCATGGCATGAATTTAAACAAAAGGTACAAAATGAATATTTAAGCATTCAAGCACCATATTTTCAGTCTGATTTGCATTCTTCTATGTATTTTATTTTAAAATAAGCCTCTTCTCCATTGATGTTGCATATAACTCCATGTAGCACAAACAGCTCCAAGTGTACCTGGGTTCTTGTACGGACTGACTCTTAAATCTGACAAATACCAGGGCCTTGAGCATGAGGAGTGGGTTTCCCTGGACTGTTTTACATTCGGGGTTAAAGAGGTGCCTGGTAGCACATCAGGTCAGATTCACTCTGTACTGATCTCAGACTGGAGCTAATTCTAACCAGGCATCCTCAAACTATGGCCTGCAGGCCACATGATGACCGCCTAGGACATTTATCCAGCCTGCCAGGTGTTTTTGCCGTTGCTGCCTGTCCTGCTTAGCAGCCCACTCATCCCAGGGCCCTCAGTCTGGCCCTCCAGCCGTCTGAGGGACAGTGAACTGGCCCCTGTTTAAAAAGTCTGAGGACCCCTGTAAGCCCTCTATTGTTCTAGAGAGCATTTTGCATTGAGGAGCTAAAGTGATTTCTGTCATGCAATTTTTAAATGTTATCTATGAGGTTTTACGACTTAAGCAAGATCAAAACAGTGGTTAGTTTTCCTTTCTTCTGATTCACCTCTCAACTTCACTCAGATACATTTGAAATTAACAGCAAAAATGAGAAATTTAACAAGTAATGTGCTTATTATAAATATTTAGCTTACAATTATATAGAGAGGGTTTCTACACACTCTTTAGTTAGGTTAAAAACTGCAACGATAAAATGTCCACTATAGTGGATGAAAGGTAAATTAAAAATTGTCCAGAGGCAAGCAGAGAAGGACATTCTGCAACTTAATGCATTGCTCTTCTATTTCAATTTCTACTCTGGGATAATCACTCATTAATTCAAAAATACCTTTAGAGTGAATACAGAGCCTAGTACCTGAGGATTTGGGGTGACCTTCTTTTCCTTCTGGAAAATGGAAGATATTTTTGTTTACTTCACTCTCTTATCAAGGGAAACCTCTAGGTGACGTTGCTGAAAACAACTAGGTATACCTTTAGGATGGAGATCATGTCTTCTTCATTTTTATTCTTATGCAGCTCTAATTTATGTAGTTAAATTCAATACAAAGAAAATATCCTACCTGTTCTCACATTTAGCATAAACAATTCTGACTTCATTCATTTGGGCTACATTTAATTTAGCTGGGGATTAGGGCACAGGTAGAGATGGGAAAAGATTAGGTAGGATCCTTGGAAGATTCATGTGGGAAAGAAGTCCTTCTAGGATTTTATAAAATATAAATCTCATATGTATAGATTAATTTGATACTAAGATATTAGTTACATTAAACTTGTTCTATAAAAATACATTACTGTGTATTGTATTAATATAAGATACTTATAAAGAACATTTTCCCAAAATGACTAAGCATATTAAGGTTTTGTTTTAAAGGCAAAGAGTGATAGCCTTTAGTTATTTTTGTGTATGAAGCCCAAATTTAGCATTTATTTTTCTAGATTAAATCATTAAAATCATTAAACTAAGCAAAGTTAATTAGTAGAAACATTTTCTTCTCTTTAACTTACTTGGACTTATACAAAGTCTAATTTAATGAAAAAATCTAAAGCTTACAAAAATAAGAAATACATCTTAATGTAATATTATATATTATACATTTTTGCTTTTAATTTTTATTTTGAAACCAGGCATGATGGTTTATGCAGCTCAGGCTCCGACACTCCACGTCAGCCAACTCCAATCTGTGATACCTTCCTCAGCTCACCTAGGCTCTTGCTCCCTGTAGCGGCCATCCTCTTTTCTACATGGGCCCTGACACAAGGCTGACTCTGCAAAGATAGCCTCCTCACCCCATTCAGGCTCTTAAGTCCCCCCACATTCCAACATGTATGTGGATGCCCCCTTCACTCTGGGTGTTGTCCAACACTCCACACCAGGCCACTCCTCCGTGTGATGCCTGCTTTGCTCTACCTCAACTGCTTGCTCAGGACAGAAGGAGAGAGAAAAGAAGCTAAAAGGAAGAGCCATTTGATTCTTTTTTTAAAAAGTTTCAATTGTAATCAAGCAAATATCAAGGATATTTTCATTACACTTTTGTAAACAACAAAGTAATGCATGCAACTGATGAAAATGCAGCAGCGCCTACGAGGTCAGTGTCCTTAGCCAACCTCTAATTCTACTTGTATAGGAGTAAGTACAGCCCCCTTTTCCCTCTTTTCACAAAGGGGGTTATATTAACTGGTCTGTTCCTCTTCTTCTGTTTCCATTAAATATATCTTAAAGGTCTTTATATGGTAGCACACCACTTTATTTAAATATCTGTGTAGCATTCTTGTTGAATTTTGAATAGATATCAGTCTTTCACTGATGGCCATTTAGGCTGTTTTGAACATTCCTTACAAATGATGTTGTGATGTACATCCTTGAAGAAATATTGTTTGGGTATGTGTCTCTTCATATTTGCATCTGTTAAAGACTCACTCTCAAAATCAAGTAGTTAAAATAAATAAGGATGTTAGCCGGGTGTTGTCCCAGCTACTAGGGAAGCTGAGGCAAGAGAATTGCTTAAGCCCAAGAGTTTGAGGTTGCTGTGAGCTGTGACATCATGGTACTCTACCAAAGACAATATAGTGAGACTCTGTCTCAAAAATAAAAATAATAAAAAATAAATAAATAAGTATGTGAAAGGTCAGCTACTTTAAAGGCATTATATTTTATATTAATTATGAATTCATTTGTATTTAAAATATAGGATTGAAAGAGCATAAGTTGATCATTTTGTTCTAACACTAGAGTCTACCTAAATTTCTCTTTATAACAGATGAGGGAACTTAACAGGGATGGTCCAAGCAATTTATTAGCAAAGCCAGAACTAGTACCCATGAGTCCAGATAGGGCCCACACAGGAGTAAATGCAACATGAACAAAATCCTAACCTGTGTGAGGTGATACTCTCCCTACCTTCACATTGCCACCTGTAGTTCTACCTGGGATTGCATTACCTACAGGCACAGAGGTATTTAAATTCCATGATGTATACTCCACATATTGACATAAGTGGGGTTCAGAGTTGGAATTAAGTTAAACCCTTTGCTTCTGTTCTATTTGTCTTCCTGTGCTAAATCAATGACTTTGTTTTCAATCCTTAATTATCTTTATCATCACCAAATACATTTAATGAAAGACAAAAATCAATAAAGAAGAAGAACATCAATAAAGATAAAATTTGAAAATAGGACCTTAAACATGAAGCCACCCAGAGAAGAGGATAAGAAAACAAAAGAAAACAAGATAAAAATCATTTCAGGGAGCAAGTTACCTTCTAAGAATCAAGAGAAAAGGCCAACAGGACACAGAAGATAACAGATAAACTGGGGGCTTAAGGAGGTATATAACATTCCCAGGGAAGACTAGGAATAAGAGAGACTAGGACATGTCAGGAGAAAAGGAATAAACAAAATCATTGGCTTATCCTCCTCTACCTTTAATATTCCATGAAGGTGTCAGATTATTTCCTACTAAATCTTCCTAAATCTTAGATGGAGCAGCTATATTTGGATTTCATTAATTAATCATTATTTTAAATTATTGTTCATTACACACTTGTCTCAATTAAATACAGAGGGAAAATATTCATAACGTAGAAATAGAACACAAAGCCCTTCCTCACAGGGAAAAGCCCCATCACCATAAAACTTCTAACAAATTTATACAGTCCTCAACGTATGAAAAAGGAGATACGACAAATTTTTTAAAGTATTTAATACACATCTGAAATGGATCTTTTCTGTATCACATACTAGAAATAGCAACCTGGAGGAATTTTAAGGTAAAATTTTTACCACCCTAAGATATACCAACTTAAGTTTCTGATGATTGTGGGGTGCTAACAGCCCCAGATGAGGGCACTATCCTGTGACTTTCATTTACCCTGCCCACACATTTATAAATAGTTCCTTTATTAAACCATTCTTGAATTATCTCAGTTCCTGGGTGCCACCTATTTCCTGCTGGGACCCTTGCTACTACCAAAAACATAGTATTTCAAGGAGATCAGCTGGAAAGGGAAAAGCAGAAGTAGGCCTCCCTAAGTTAGAGGGAGTGACAGGTTGAAGCCATCTCTATTCTTATAATCTTTTTGAACATGTGTGTATTGTATCATGTTACTTGAGCACAAAAAAAGAATTTCCAAGTTATTGACATCTAGCTCTTGCTTTACTTGTCAAGGTTGAGAGTAGCTCTTTAGAGTTATCTGGGTCTTGCAAGTTCTGGGAGAATGGAACAGTCCCTGATTCTCCATGTCTAGGTGTTATAAAGCAGTTGCTCCTTCCCCAGGGCATTATGAACTTTTTGGAAAGAGGTATCTTGGGTCAAGAGCACATTTTCTGGGGCTTCGAAGGCCTCAGAGACCATCCCCCAGCTCATTGCACCTCCTGGGATACATTGTGCCTCTGCCTCTACCATACACCGCCCCTTGGCATCCTTCCTCACCTTCCCAGTAGCTGGAATCCATTTCTTACCCTCTCCAGCTCAGAAAACCTAAATGAATTTTTAGTAGATTCCAGAAAGACTGGAAAGACAAGCCAAAATAACACCCAAGTAAAGGGATTATTTTTCCTTCCAGCCCATCTTCCAGACTGCCCTAAGAAATCCAATTCTAGCAATAGATTGGATCACATCACTATGCTGCCACTTCATTAGCTTTCTACTGACTGTGAGCTAAAACATAAGTATAAAATAGAAGACCTTTCACAATCCTGTCCACAGACTATCTTTCCTACTTTACCTTTAGTCCCTCTTAGTCCTTCCTCACCAGTAACATGTTCATATTCTAGCTTCATGGAGCTGCTGATAATCCCTGAACACCCAAGTAAAGGAATAAACTAATGTTAACAAGCATCTCTGAGGTGGTCACACTGAATCCATACAACTGATGAGGACACCAAGGCACATGTACATTAAATGGCTTACTCAAGAGTAAGTGCCCATAAATGGCAGAGAAGAAGCTGAGCTGGGTCATCTTTCTGACATTGTATGATCTCCAAGGCTCAGAGCTATCAGTAGAGAAAACTTCATGTTCTTTCCCACCTTCACCATCTGTTAGAACCTTCTGATTCCTTTAAGCAAATTCCTGGACCCTTTCATGGCTACAGGACACAGGGTTGGTCTCTTCTTTCTCTTGGATGCCACAGTGTTTTCGACACCTTCTACCCATCACAGTTCTCATCAATCTATAATGGCTAACAGCAGGGGTTTGAGAACCAAGAGCGAAGGCAGAGGCTGGCAGAGGCAAGATGGCCAACTGGAGATAGCTTTCCACAGACAGATTTTCTGGAGACAACTCCCCTCCAGAAGGAGAGTTAAAGGACAGAAGTTTAGCAAGTAAGCTGATTGTTTGGAGCTGAGCTAAGAGAGAAGGTTGAAGAATGCATATCAACCCTGCTGAGGTGAGCTGTAACCCCAAGTATACAAACAAAAGTTATAAAATCCATTGCCAAGTGGATGGGAGTCCCCTCCCCAATGAGAATGGCTCACAATATACTTTCTACAAACAAGCAAACAGTTCAAATATCCTTCCATTTTATCCCAGTAAAGGGACCTCCTTCCCTTACTAGGGTGCCATGGCACTCTCCTACCAGGCATAAAACTGTATACAACTGTATATATTCTCTACCTGCAATTCTGAACTCCTAGCACTCCCCTCCACTCTCTCCCCAAGGTCTGGAAGCCTGTGCCCCATGGAGTCCAGGTTCTTGGGCATTTTCTCAAGAGGTGTGGATAGGGTGTGGGCTGTTGCAGTCTGTGCTAATTCTGCAGCACAGGGGTAAGGAGAAAATGGTGGACTGAAGGAAATGTAGAGGAAAGGGAGAGGCACTGCCCCTGGGTACAGAGCAGCAGCAGGAGTAGCAGGAACAATAGGGCTCACACTGCTGGGGATATTTTGGAAGGACACTCCCTGTTGCTCTGGCCAACCAAGAAAGCTGGGCATCTTCTCTGGTGGCAGACACTGGCAGAATAGATCTGGGATGGTAATGCAGACCCTGTGAGCAAAGGGCATACCTGAGGTTGTACCAAACTGAGCAGAGCTGCGGGAAGGAGAATGGAAGACACATGCACAGAGAGGGCATATTCCCAGGGCAGGGCTGAGCCAGAGGACTGCTTTAGTAAGCCTAAGAAACCTGGCCCTAAGGGGATCATAGCTGAGACAAAGGCAGGTGGGCCAAGGCATGAACTCCAAGGCAAGAGTAAACTCTAACCACACCCACCCCAACACAGACTACAGGGGAAACAAAAACACTAACAATGGGCAGCAGAACAGACCAGGGCTGAGTTGCAATTTCTGTGAACTCAAACAGCCCCTGGTTCGCAGGGGAATATAGTATAGCCAGGATGGAATCACAATTCTGTGCAAATGTTAAGTGTCATCAACATCAATCAGGGGCAGGGCTTGAACTGAGTGAACCACCCCAGCTTCCATTAACCACCCAAGGTTGTCAGGTCTCAGCTTTTCCTGCCGGATGGTGGCAAAGTGCAGAGGCCTGGCCAAGGAGACATAAGATCTCTCTGTGACTCAGGAAGGCTCAAACCCCTGGAGCATCTGCTCACTGAAGGGAACTGGGTCATAGCTTTGCAGGGTTACCAGTGACTGGGTGCGACAGAGGTACAAGGTGGGAAAGGAGACATCAACCTTCCCAGACTAATTTATTTCTGAGAGGTGGTCCTTCTGACTCCATGGAGCACCAAAACGAGTCATACTCGAGCTTCTGGGAGACTCCTACTATCTAGTTGCTGGAGACCTTTTGAACTCCCTCACTTGAGACCAGGTGCTGACTGGGACAATTGATTTGGATCTCTCAGACTGGATGAATCACCCAAGGACCATTCAAAGTGGTACCCTGGGTGTGTGGTTGTGGGAAGGTTTGATTTTCCTTTTCCAGTTGTTGCCCGTGGGGGATGGGGTGACTTAATTCCTGGTATTTCTCCACAGCTGAGACTTCAACCCAGAGTAACTGATTCACTAGGGTAGGACAGAGACCAGATAAAAATAAAAGAGAGCCACTTAGCCACACCACATCAAGTAATTCCCTAGTGTCTCAGGCTGTAGTACTGTATGGGTCCTTTGCAAAGCTCTAGGGGAAAAGGTACAGACACCAGTCACAGCTCTTGGGCAAAGGGCTAGTAATCACTACTCCAGGAACCCTCCAACCCAACTTCACCTTATCTGCTCATCTAGCCAAATGGTGCAAAATAACCATGGAGTGGAATCAGCAGAAAAACTCCAGTAACATGAATAACCAGAGTAGATCAACTCCCCCAAGGAACGATATGGCGGACACAACTAAAGATCCCATTCATAGACAATTGGCTGAGATGTCAGAAATCGAATTCAGAGTTTGGATTGTAAATAAGATTAATAGAATGGAGGTAAAGTTGGAATTAGAAATTCAAGGAGCCATTCAAAAAGTTGTCTCAAGAATTCAATGAATTCAAAGACAAAATCACCAAAGATTTTCACACATTAAGACAAGAATTTGCAGCCCTCAAAGATCTGAGAAATACAGTAGAATCCCTCAGTAACACAACGGAGCA
>CAUYQV010165010.1:0-18549 GCA_963574575.1 Galagoides demidoff | reverse complement strand
TTTGAGGCTCTGTCTCAAAAAAAAAAAAAAAAATGGCAAGACATACCTACAAGGAAAGCTGGGAAATATAGCCTAGCTGAATGTGAAAGAAGGAATATAGATATTAGTGAATAAAGACATTAGTCTTTGCCAAATTTTCATACCAATTATTCTAACATAAATTGAAAAATATTTTCTCTTTTTAAAAAAGAAATAAAGTAAGCCTGTAATCCCAGCACTCTGAAGGCCAAAGCAGGTGGATCGCCTAAGCTCATGAGTTCGAAATCAGCCTGAACTAGAGCAAAACCCCGTCTCTAAAAATAGCTGGGCATTGTTGCGGGTGCCTGTAGTCCCAGCTACTCAGGAGGCTAAGGCAAGAGAATCGCCTATAACCAAGACTTTGAGGTTGCTGAGAGCTATGATGCCAGAGCACTCAACCGGGGGCAACAAAGTGAGACTTTGTCTCAAAAATAAATAAGGTGGCTCAGCGCCTGTGGCTCAATCAGCTAAGGCGCCAGCCACGTACACCTAAGGTGGCAGGTTTGAATCCCCAGCCCGGGCCCGCCAAACAATGACGGCTGCAACCAAAAAATGGCCAGGCATTGTGGCGGGCGCCTGTGGTCCCAGCTACTTGGGAGGCGGAGGCAGGAGACTCGCTTGAGCCCAGGAGTTGGAGGTTGCTATGAGCTGTGATGCGATAGCACTCTACCCAGGGGGACAGCTTGAGGCTCCATCTCAAAAAAAAAAAAAAAAAAAAAAAATGAAAAATCCCAATGGCTTGTAAAAAAAATACAAATTTCATTACTTCCGAGTTATCAAGTTACTTGCAGGTTACCAAAAACAAAAGAAAAATTTATCAATGTAGCTAACTTCAAAATAACTATACAAAATCAATTATATTCCTATATAAAAAAAGAATTACAAAATAATATTAGAAAAAAGAAAGATAGGCCCGGCACCTGTGGCTCAAGTGGCTAAGGCACCAGCCACATACATCTAAGGTAGAGGGTTCAAATCTAGTCAGGGTCTGCCAAACAACAATGATAGCTGCAACCAAAAAATAGCTGGGCATTGTGGCGGGCACCTGTGATCCCAGCTACGTGGGAGGCGGAGGCAGGAGACTGGCTTGAGCCCAGGAGTTGGAGGTTGCTGTGAGCTGTGATGCCACAGCACTCTACCCAGGGGAATAGCTTGAGGCTCTGTCTCAAAAAAAGAAAAGAAAAAGAAAGATAGCATTGTAGCAGCACCCAAAATAGAAAGTACCTATCAATATAGCTTTAACGACAGCTGTGCAATTTTTTTTTGAATACATAATCATTTACTACTTGTTTGTTTTTTTTTCTTTTGAAACGGAGCCTCAAGCTATCCCCCTGGGTAGAGTGTCATGGCATCACAGCTCATAGCAACCTCCAACTCCTGGGCTCAAGCGAGTCTCCTGCCTCTGCCTCCCAGGTAGCTGGGACCACAGGCGCCCGCCACAACACCCGGCCATTTTTTAGTTGCAGCCATCATTGTTGTTTGGCGGGCCCTGGCTGGGGATCCGAACCCGCCACCTTAGGTGTACGTGGCTGGCGCCTTAGCGGATTGAGCCACAGGCGCCGAGCCAGCTATCTGACTTTTAAAAGAAAATGTTTGCTGATTTCTATACTAGAGTTTAATATTTCCTTATAGCTTCATTGATTCCCAGTTCCATATACTTAACCATATATTCTGATCAGACCTATGTTTTCTTTTAAGAGTTTTATAATTTTGACATTTAAATCCATGATCCATTTAAAATTTTTTGTTTAGCATGGTATTTGTCAAAGGTTCAGTTTTTTGCCTATGGAAAGTCTTAACTCACAAGAAGATATTTTATTATATTTACTTCTATTTTTGACCATTTGATTGTTTTCTTCCTGAAGTTCAAGCTTCCTTTAGGATAGAGGAATTTTTAGTCTTCCAGGTTAGGTATGCTGGCCACAAATTCTGTTTTCCTTTGTCTAAGAATGTCTTGATTTCCCTTTCATTCCAGAAAGATATTTTCACTGGACATGGAATTCAGGATTGACATTTCTTTGGGGGAGGGTATATGAAAGATGTTTTTCCATTTCCTTCTGGCCTGAAAGATGAGAAATCCATTGTCATTCAAGTAATTTTTCCCCCTATAGGCAATTTCTCTGCAGCTGCCTTTAAGACTTTTTTGTCTTTAATGTTTAGAAATATAAGAATATTGTGTCTACTTACCTTTTTCTTTTTTTAGTTTATCTTGTTTGGCATTTTTCTAGTGTAATCATCTCCAACTATAATTGTAGATATTTTATTTTATTTTTTGTCAGTTCCATCAGTTTTTGCCTCATGTATTTTGATACTCTGTTGTTGGGTGTACATACATTTAGAATAGTTATGTCTCTTTGGAGAATTGACCCCTTTATCATTGTATAAAATTCCTTTTTATTCAGCCATGCACGGTGGCTCATGCCTGTAATCCCAGCACCCTGGGAGGCTGAGGTGGGTAGATTGCCTGAGCTGACTGGTTAGAGACCAGCCTGAGCAAAAGTGAAACCCCATCTTTAAAAATAGCAGTGCGTTGTGGTGGGTGCCTGTAGTCCCAGCTACTCAGGAGCTGAGGCAAGAGGATCACTTGAGCCCAAGAGTTTGAGGTTGCTGTGAGCTATGATGCCACACCACTCTACCAAGGGCAACAAAGTGAGACTCTGTCTCCACAATCCTTTTTATTCCTGATATTGTTCATATTCTGAAGTCTGCTTTGTCTGAAATTAAATAAGACGGGTATTCCCTATATGTTCCATCTTCACTTTTGGCCTTTTTCTATTTCAAGTGGACATTTTTGGTAGACAGCATGTAGTTGGGCTTTGCTTTTTCATTGGATTTAACAAACTATAATATTCAACTGATTTGTTTAGAGCATATTTAAAATGAGTACTGATATAGTTGTATTAAAAGCTGCCATTTTGCTGTTTTCCATTTGTTGCATCATTTGCTTTTTATTTCTTTTTTGCTCTTTTTCCTTTCCTTATTTATTCATTCATTCATTTATTATTATTTTAGACAGAGTCTCACTATGTTGTTCTCATAGAGTGCCATGGCTTCACAGCTCACAACAACCTCAAACGTTTGGGTTTAAGTGACTCTCTTGTCTCAGCCTCCCTACTAGCTGGGACTACAGGTGCTCACTACAACTTCTGGCTATTTGTTTGTTGTAGTTGTCGTTGTTGCTTAGCAGGCCTGGCTGGATGTGAACCTGCCAGCTTTGGTGTGTGTGGGCGGCACCTAACCACTGAGCTATGGGTGCTGAGCCATACTTTATTAGCTTTCTTACTAGGATTTACAATATCTTTCTTTTTTTTGACACAGGGTCTTATTTTTTTGTATGGGCTAGAGTGCAGTGGCATCATCATAGCTCACAGAAACCTCAAACTCCTGGGCTCCAATGATCCTCCTACCTCAGTCTCCTGAGCAGCTGGGACTATAGGTGTGTGCCACCATGCCCAGCTAACTTTTTTCTATTTTTTGTAGAGGTGGGATCTTGCCATTGTTCATGCTAGTCTCAAACTCCTGGCTCACATGATCCCCTTGTCTTTAACCCCCAAAGTTCTAAGATGATAGCCACTGCACTCAGCCTACAATATATATTTTAAAATACAGTATAACCTCCATACTTGGTCACCTTCTTATGTTGACCTGATTTTCATAGACTGGACTCTAACACATGTACATAACAGTACAGTAGGCCTAGTTCCTTATATTGACCACCTTTGTATGTTGACCAGTTTGTTATACTCACTTGGGTAGTCAACTTCCCAAGGCTGTAGTGAAATTTAAATCCACTATCACATAATTTGCTGTGTAAGGAAATGACCTCATAATATTCCTTCATCTGTTATGTTTTCCATATATCTTAACTCCTATATGTACTGTATACACCTAATACATTGTTAATGGAATTGCCTTACCTATTTTCTTTTTCACTGTCTGCTGGAAAATTTGAAATTATTTATGGCTTACATTATATTTCTATTGAAGCAGCAGTGCTTTAGAATTCTTGCCATCACTTATATATCACTACCTAAATTGTCTCAACTGTTTTTCAGTCCTGTTGTTGGTCCTAATCAATATAGGATATTCTATTGTGAACTTTTTAGATTCTGAATCTAGAAAGTATGTCTTACTTTTTCATTCCTTGTATGTAGGCTGATTGATTTCTAGCCCATTCCATAGCTTTGGAGGGAACACTAGAGGAGAATTGAAGTGTTCAGGAAGGGAGAACTTTCTTAAGGGCTATGCTAGTCATTTTTCCTGCCTTTCTGATGTTAATTATCCATGTTGGTGTTTATTAGTGTGGTCTAGGAACTCTGTCTCAAAATCACTCATCAGTCTAGGTAGAGGTTTATGTACACTGAACATAACTGCCTTTAGCATTGATTGTCATGGTTGGTAACCACTTTTGACTAAATTTCATCTTCACACAAAGTTGTTAGTTTCTTGGGAGGAATGAATTATTTTGACAGACTCTAATTTCCTCTAAGAGGAAAAACTTCTTTTCCTTTTCCAGTCACTTCCACTTTGTAGGTTTGGTTTTGAACATTTTTAATTACTCAGTTTATCCATATAGTGTACCATCTACTGGTAATATAGGGTAACTTTAATTTACTAAGGTTCAACTCTGTGGTCCTGTGAGATGGCTTTGAAGGCTAAGAGAACTTGCTGAGAGGAGGAAATCAATGAATTTTATGTGCATATTCTACCTAGTGTTAGTTTTATATCAAGTTTGTCACACTGTTCTATATGGGTTATGTTATAATTTGTCATACCCAGGTATACTTTTCTTTTAATTATAAGAAAACATTATAGATGACATTTGAAAATAACATAATGTTTACGATTTACTTATGTACTAGGCAAGGGAAGCTGCTTCACAACAGAATCACAAACTGATTAGTTAATTTAGGGGTAGAACAGAGTCTGTAGGAGATGCCCCGAAGTGACATAGTTTAGTGGGAGGAATATAAGTAGACAAATTTCAATTTTAATAACTGTATAGTTAAATATTGTAAAAGATACAAAAAAAACCCCCATCAAATGTGGAGGAGGACAGGGAAAGTTTTCATGAGGAAAGATGATCTTTTCAAAGGTCACTTAGAGGCAGATGTGATGTCAGTCTGCTGTGAAAAGATACTATCCAAAGCATCATTAATGTAGAAGATTCCTAAGACACTGGGCTCCGGAACTAGACATGTGTCCAAATCTGCCACCTTAGAGCTGAAATTATATAATCTTTGAGTCTTGGTTTTCCATTTCAACAATGTCATTCTCTTTTTGTAGGAAATCTAATGATATAATCAACCAAACAACTTTTCAAACTAAAAAATTTTGTGCTGATTCAGACGGCTTGTCACAGGAACTCAGACATTTTAACCAAGAAGGTATAAAATTGGTTGAAGACTCTGGGAAGCAATATGATAAACTTAGTAACAAACTGGAAAAAATATCTCAAGAGACTGATCAGATATGTGAGTTTCTGAATACAAGCACAATTAGTTTTTCTGAACATTGGGCATCTTGCTTAAATAAAAGGGAATAAGAACTTCAGAACTTATTGGAGGTAATAACTTTGTAACTGAAAAACCTGTTTTGGGTATAATAGTAATAAGAAAATTAAATATTTCTAGCTAAGAACTGGCTTCAAAACAACTGATATCTGAAGATACAGTGATTTAGGCTCAGAGCCTGTAGCTCAGTGGCTAGGGTACCAGCCACAAACACTGAAGCTTGTGGGTTTGAATCCAACCTGGGCCTGCCAGACAACAATGACAACTACAATCAAAAAATAGCCAGGCTTTGTGGTGGACACCTGTAGTCCCAGCTACTTGGGAGGCTGAGGCAGGAGAATTGCTTAAGCCCAAGAGTTTGAGGTTGCTATGAGCTGTGATGCCACAGCACTCTACCCAGGGAGGACAGCTTGAGACTATGTCTCAAAAAAACAAAACCAAAAAACAATGATTTAAACTTCTAAGTATAATACTTGGTGTGCTTATACATGATCTTGTTTCATGCTTAGTATAATGTCTTCTAGATCTTGGCATTAATTTAACATTTGTCCAATTTCTATCTAACATCTATCCTTGGCTTTTCACTTATTTCTTCAGAGATGTGAACCCTGTCTTTTGATACATAATACTTTTGCTTTTTACTTTTCTCCATGTACCTTCAAACCTATTATTCTTTAAGTATTTAGGATATCGGTGCCTCAAAGAATACTTGATAAGTGTGTGGGTTTTCTTGAGCTCAATACTCATGTGACTTGTTTTTTTCTTTCTGTGCAATAGAAGGTTTTACTAATATTCTTAGGAAGTAGGTACAAAGAATAAGTATTTAAGCTATTTTCCCTAGAAAGACCTAGAGTTCGTGGCAACATAGCTAATGGGCTTGAGTACTCCTCCTTCCTCAGCCTCTTGAGTAGGAGGGCGGTGCCTACACCTCACTGGGTAGGGCCATAGCCCCATATACCAAGAGTGGCAGGTTCGAACCTGGCCACAGCCAAACTGCAACAAAAAATAGTCAGATGTTGTAGTGGGTGTCTGTAGTCCCAACTACTTGGGAGGCTAAGGCAAGAGAATCACCTAAGCCCAGGAGTTGGAGGTTGCTGTGAGCTGTGATGCTCTACCAAGGGCAATAAAGTGAGACTCTGTCTCAAAAAAAAAAAAAAGTTTGAGGAAGGGAATGTATACAAAATGAGCCTAGATCTTGTCATACCAGAAAGTAAGGAAGCTATTAAACACTGCTTGGATTATATCAAAAGGACTTAGTAGCCAACCACCCTCACTCAAATGTGGTATAATTTGGGTATCAAAAAAATAACGGCTATAATAGATTCAAACATATCAAATATATTAAAGATGATCAATTTGTACAAATGTCATAGGCCTCCTTTGAATCATGCTACATAAGCAATGTGTTCTTCTGAAAACTGGTCAATAAAGAGGAACAATATAGCACCCATCTATCTGTCCTGAAGGAACCATATCTTGGCTCAACAGGGTACTTAACAAAGATTATAGGGTAATGTTGATTACCATAAATTCTCAACTAATAAAATGAAGAAATGATAGAATTAAAATATCACTATTTTGCAACCCATAATGAAATAAGCCCTGTGGATATTCATGACTGCCTAAAACAGTTGATCTAAAGCTAATGGTGAACTTTACAATTAATAGGGTAACCAAAACTGAACCTACTAAATTTTTTTTTAAACAGTCTTACTTTGTCACCCTCAGCAGAGTGCTATGACATCATAGCTCACAAAAACCTCAAACTCTTGTCCTCAAGTGATTCTCTTGCCTCAGCCTCCTGAGTAGCTGGGACTATAGATGCCCGCCACAATGCCCAGCTATTTTTAGAGATGAGGTCTCACTTTTGCTCAGGCTGGTCTTGAACTCAGGCCACCCGTCCAGCCTCCCAGAGTGCTAGGATTACAGGCATGAGCCCCTATATCTGGCTGAACCCACTGATTAATCTTGATACAAGCAGACATTATATACTTTCAGTATCACCTATGAAATATTCTTGCTAAAATATTGAACCTGAATTAGATCAAGCCTTTGGATCTAACCAGTTTATAGAAGATATGAGGCTGGGTACAGTGACATATACCTGTAGTCCAAGCTACTCAGGAGGCTGAGGAAGGAGGACTGCTCAAGCAAAGAAATTTGAGGCTGCAGTGAGCTATGATTGTGCCATCACATTTCAGCCTGGGCAACAGAGCAAGACTCTGTCTCAAAAAACACAAGAAAAAGAAAATACAGCATAGAGATGCAATTGACCACATCCAGAATTTAAGATATTCAATAGAGACTTGGTTTCTTCAACAACAAATTAAATTTTTTTTTTTTTTTTTTTTAGACAGAGTCTCATTTTGTTACCCTTGTTAGAGTACCATGG
The DNA here is from genome assembly GCA_963574575.1 of Galagoides demidoff. Lineage (NCBI taxonomy): Eukaryota > Metazoa > Chordata > Mammalia > Primates > Galagidae > Galagoides > Galagoides demidoff. The sequence goes on along the minus strand of CAUYQV010165010.1, from coordinate 10,626 downwards.
CATTACAGCTCCCAGCAACCTCAAACTCTTGGGTTCAAGTGATCCTTTTGCCTCAGCCTCCCAAGTAGCTGGGACTACAGGCACCTGCCACAACACCTGGCTAACTTTTAGAGATGGGGTTTCACTCTGACTCAGGCTGGTCTCAAACCTTTGAGCTTAGGCAATCCACCCACCTAGGCCTCTCAAGTGCTGGGATATAGCCATGAGCTATCATGCCTGGCCAACAATAAAAAATTTTTTAAAGAGAAAAAATATAAGGAAGGATGCCTATAGATCAAAAGAGACTTTAAAAAAAGAGAGAGACTTAAGACTAGAAGGTGTTAAGTCCTAATTTACCTGAGACAGTCCTTGTTGTGTTAGGGTAATTAATAAGAATGGCTCCTTTCACTCTAAAATGTTGGATGACAAATTAATTGGTCAGCTACTTAAAACTTAACCAAATCTAGTGATGAATTCTGGTTCAAACAAAATTAACACACATTTGAGATAATCAATTAACTTTGAACACTGATTAGACATTTGATATGAAGGAATCAATGTCAAATGTTTTAGATATTATAATGCTTTTTTTTTCTTTCTGCGACAGAGCCTCAAGCTGTCGCCCTGGCTAGAGAGTGCTATGACATCACAGCTCACAGCAACCTTCAACTCCTAGGCTTAAGCAATTCTCTTACCTCAGCCTCCTAAGTAGCTGGAACTACAGGTGCCGTCCAGAACACCAGGATATTTTTTGGTTATAGTTGTCATTGCTGTTTGGCAGGCCTGTGCTGGATTCGAACCCACCAGCTCTGGTGTATGTGGATAGTGCCCTAGCCTCTAAGCTACAGTAGCCAAGCCAATAATGGTTTTAAATGCTCTTAACTCTAAGGATATATGCTGAAGTGAATGGAAATGAAATGATATAGGATTTGCTTCCAAATAATTCTAGGTCTGAGGAGGAAGTGGTCAATCTTGTTTGATTTGTACCCTATCTGTTGGTAAATGTGCTGGGTAAAACAAGGGGCTGATTATACTGTTCTCTTTACTTTTGTATGCATTTTAAAAACTTTTATTAGGGAAAATTCCAAAGTAAGGAAAAATGACATTTATAATTCTTTTTTGTTGAAACAGAGTCTCACTCTTTTGCCCATGCTTGGGTACCATGGTTTCAGCCTACCTCACAGCAACTTTAACCTTCTGGGTTCAAGTGATCTTCCAGGTAGCTGGGACTACAGGTGTCCACCAAAATGCACAGCTAATTTTTCTTTCCCTTTTTCTTTCTTTTTTTTTTTCTTTTGAGATAGGGTCTGACTCTATCTTCCCAGGTAGAGTACTATGGCATTATCATAGCTCATAGCATCCGCCAGCTCTTGGGCTTAAGCGATCCTTTTGACTCAGCCTCCAAGTAGCTAAGACTACAGGTGCCTGCTATGGCACCCAGCTTTCTAATTTTTTTTTTTTTTTTTGAGACAGAGTTTCACTATGTCACCCTCAGTAGAGTGTTGTGGCATCATACCTCACAGCAACATCAAACTCTAGGGTTCAAGTGATTCTCTTGCCTTAACCAGCTCAATCAGCTGGGACTACAGGCACTGCCACAGTCAGTGGCATCACCTATAAATTTTTGATGTGGTCAGTTTTATGTGAAGAATATTTAACTGCCTGACCTTGAGTCTTACTTTCCCTCACATTGATAGTTGCCTGATACTTGGGTTTGTTTATTCTAATCTTACCAGTTTTTTGATTTTTTGACTATTAATTAGTCATATTTATATTGTGCTCATCATCATTCTAGAATAACTAAAATATTATATTATTAACATTTTATAGAGTAGAAGAAATGTTATTTGTAGACTTTCTGCTACTTTTGTTGAGGTTGAACTTTTATATGTTATATATAAAGAAGAAAACTGCCTTTACTTTCATGATGATTCTTAAGCCCTTGGACTTTGTCACTCAGCCAGCTTCTTATTTGAGGACACGGATATAGAAAAGGTGGTCCTGGGGCAGTGAGAGTCAAGAGTCATCTGTAGGAGCTGGTGTGAATTGTTCATCAAATGGTGGAGTTCCATTTTTCCAGGTACTTAATTAAATCTTATCATTTAACCCTTCCACATCTGATGTAAATCATTCACATACTATTCAACAGAATAGCAGTACTCTTGGTGTGTAGAATAAAACTTCAGTCATTTCTTTGGTATGGCTTGTTGATTTTTCCAATTTAAGTTATACAAATCCGATATTGATAAAGGGTTTTCTAGGCAAAATTTGACTCAATCAATATCCTCAGCTAGTTTTTTAAAGCTATTATAATTATCCCCATTCTGCTGCCTGTCTACTGAGGATGGATGCTGAGAGCATCATTTCTCTCCTCCCTCTACCCTTGGCATGGAAGTCCTGGAACCTATCTCTGCTCTGAAGGCTAAGAGGTTTAAAAGATTGAGAGACCAGAGTCATCTTATATTAGTTATTTCTCCTCCTTCAGGTTCTTCCCTTGTTAACTATTCCCCCACACTTCTTGAGCTCCTTGCCTGCTCTGATCCTATGCATTTAAATCCTGTAACCTCTCTAATCCACTTTTTATCACTGTTGAGAGCACAGTACTATAAACTGCCTGGCATCTTTCCCTCTAATTTGAAGAGATAAGCCTAGAGAACATGCGAAGAGTGCCTTCCTTATGAAGGACACTGATACATGTATCTTACAGTTCAAGTGCCACCTCTGACATGTGAATGCTTGTACATGTTTTTTTTTTTTTTTTGAGACAGATTCTCACTATGTCACCCTCAATAAGAGTCCTATGGCATCACAGCTCATGGCAACCTCTAACTCTTTAGGCTTATGCGATTCTCTTGCCTCAGCCTGCCAAGTAGCTGGGACTACAGGCACCCACCACAACACTGGTTATTTTTTTGTTGTAGTTGTCACTGTTGTTTGGCAGGCCACAGCCAGATTGGAACCTGCCAGCCTGGTGCATGTGGCTGGAGCCCCTAGCTGCTGAGTTGCAGGTGTTCAGCCCTTATACATGTTTTTAATAGACTAACAGATATTTCCCTCAAGATCTGAAGATTCTCTGTTCCTTATTTCAGCTATTAAGAGTTCAGATTTTCTTAAATTCCTCTGTGTCTATCTCTGAGTACTTTTATCCCAAAATTCTTCCTACCTTTTGCTTTATTCTTACTGTTATAGAATGGTAATATAATTGAGCTTTCTTTTCTTTTCTTTTCTTTTTTTTTTTAGAGACAGAATCTCACTTAATCGCCCTCAGTAGAGTGCCATGGTGTCACGGCTCACACCAACCTCCAACTCCTGGGAGTAGCCGATTCTCTTGCCTAAGCCTCCCAAGTAGCTGGGACTACAGGTGCCTGCCACAACACCCTACTATTTTTTGTTGCAGTTTGGCAGGTCCAGGTTTGAACCTGCCACCCTGGGTATATAGGGCCAGTGCCCTACCCACTAAGCCACAGGTGCTGCCCCATAATTGAGTTTTCATCTCTGTCTTCAATCTTACAAAGTTAGGAAAAGAGGGAAAGATAAGAGAACCTCAGTGACTACTTAATACCTAGTCAGAAATCTTTTCATTATTATCAGCCATGGCATTTTGAAGGCTAGCCTTAGTGATTTAGCTATGACAAGGAAATCCCTAAAGTACCAGAAAAGGTTTGGGATTTAGTTTTAGACATTCAGTGGAAGTCCGGAAATGACCTCCTCTCTGATACCAGTCTGATAAGGGAGTTTCTGTGAATTTTGAAAAAGTTGGTTATGATTTGTCTCCATATCAATGACTGAGTATACTCAGTATATTCAGAATGAATGTCACCAGTCTCAATGTTTTCTATTGACAAGGTGGGGGGATTCCAGCAAACTATAACTATCAAATGAAGAATGTGAAATAAAGTTTTATTTATTTATTTTTATTTCTTGTAGCATAACTGTGTACATTAATGCAATCATGGGGTACAGTGCGCTGTTTTCATATAAATTTTGAAATACTCTCATCAAACTGGTTAACATAACCTTCATGTCATTATCTTAGTTATTGAGTTAAGACATTCATACTCTGCTTTCAGAAAGATTTACTTGTACCCTTGTAAGATAAACCATAGAGGAGATCCCACCAATTGCCCTCCCTCCCCCCATCCACCTCCCTCACCTCCCACTTCTTCACCTTCCCCTCCCACCCTCTTCCCATATTCTAAGGCTATAATTAGGTTATGACCTTCCTATAAAAGCTATGAATTAGTTTCAAAGTAGAGCTGCATACATTGGATACTTTTTCTTTCATTCTTGAGATACTTTGCTAAGAACATTTTCCAATTCCACCCATATAAACACGAAGGAGGTAAAGTCTCCATCTTTCTTGAGGGCTACATAGTATTCCATGGTGTACATATACCACAATTTATTGATCCATTCGTGGATCGATGGGCACTTGGGCTTCTTCCATGACCTAACAATTATGAATTGGGCTGCAGTAAACATTCTGATACAAATATCTTTGTTGTAATTCAATTTTGGGTTTTCTGGATATATACCTAATAAAGGAATTGCAGGATCAAATGGCAGGTTTATTTTTAGTTTTCTCGGTGTTCTCCAGATGTCTTTCCAAAAGGAATGAATTAATTTGCATTCCCACCAGCAGTGTAGCAGTGTTCCCTTTTCTCCACATCCATGCCAACATCTCTGGTTTGGGGATTTTGTGATATGGGCTTAACTGGGGTTAGGTGGTACCTCAAAGTAGTTTTGATTTGCATTTCTCTGACGATTAAGGATGGAGAGCATTTTTTCATGTATCTGTAGGCCATGTGCCTCTCTTCTTTAGAGAAATTTCTATTCAAGTCCCTTGCCCACCCTGAGATGAGATCGCTTGTTTTTTTCTTGCTAATACGTTTGAGTTTTGTGTGGATTCTGGCTATGAAACCTTTGTCAGAGACATAACCAGCAAATATCTTCTCCCATTCTGAGGGCTGTCTACCCACTTTATTTACTGTGTTCTTGGCTGTGCAGAAACTTTTAAGTTTGATCAGGTCCCAAAAGTTTATTTTTGACATTGCTTCAATTGCCCGAGGAGTCCTCCTCATAAAATTTTCACCCAAGCTGATTTCTTCAAGTGTTTTCCCTACACTTTCTTCTAGTATTTTCATAGTTTCATGTCTTAAGTTTAAATCTTTAATCCAGTGAGAGTCTATCTTAGTTAATGGTGAAAGATGTGGGTCCAGTTTCAGTCTTCCACAGTTGCCATCCAGTTAGCCCAGCACCATTTGTTAAATAGGGCATCTTTTCCCCACCCAATGTTTATAATTGGCTTGTCAAAGATCAGACAACGGTAGGTGGCTGGATTCATCTCTTGGTTGTCTATTCTGTTCCATACATCTCCCTCTCTGTTTTTGTGCCAGTACCATGCTGTTTTGATCACTATTGATTTATAGTATAGTCTGAGGTCTGGTAACGTAATTCCTCCTACTTTGTTTTTGTTCCTGAGTAATGTCTTTGCTATTCAAGGTTTTTTCTGATTCCATATAAAATGAAGTATTATTTTTTCTAGCTCTTATGACAGTGGAGCTTAATGGGGATTGCATTAAAATTATATATTGCTTTTGGTAGTATTGACATTTTAACAATGTTGATTCTTCCCAGCCATGAGCATGGTATATTTTTCCATTTGTTAACATATTCAGCTATTTCTTTTCTTAGAGTTTCATAGTTCTCTTTATAGACAGATAAGTTTTGGGGTTAGAACAGCATCACTCTTCATGACTGGCTCTCAGGTGTCCTTAGACTGTCACTCATGGCGGCCCCTCAGCAGCCATCCTGAATGCATCCTTAACACGCTCTCAATTCTCAAGTGTGGATTAACTCCTGGTTATACTGATGATTTGATTTTATTGTATTATTGTCACAGAAGCTTCTGTTTCCCTGAAAGGTGGAAATTGTTGTAATTTGTTTTGAGCCATGTATTGATATTCTCTTTATGCCAGACACAAAGGAAAAATGAGAGCTCAGCAGGTTATGTTAAGTGATAAATTAGAAATGGAAGGAAGGGAACTTTTATTCTATTGTTAAAAACTGAACTCCGTGGCACGGCACATGTGCTGTGGAAAGGAAACAATTTAAAGTGTGAAAGAGCAAAGCAAATCCTTTGCCAGGGAACTCCTGATGATTAGGCTGTGGTTCTTTACTGGTAAACGCTGTTTTGCTTGTAGCTTCTGGGTTGCCCACATCCTGCAGCCTTCCACCTGCTCTGTCCTATGAGGACCCCCCACCCCCACCCAGAAGGGCAGCAGCAGGACGGAAGCACTAGGAGCCGTGGGATATGTCTACTGCTCCTGCAGAGCCCTGGCCACAGAAATCTCTATTGAACTGTCATCATGCATGAGAAAAGAGTGAACACAGCGATTCTTAGCACTTCTACTTTGGTTATTTAAGGAGTGTTATCCACCTATATTTCCTTTTGTTCTGTTAAGTTTATGTGATCGGAAGGGAAAGCATTTAATGTGATGATTGTAAGGCTAGAGTGGTCAGGTAATTTGCCTAAGATGTAAAAATCTGGTTGATGTCAAGGCAGAAAGTAGAAGGCCTTAAATATGTTCAGGTGGAACCACAGCTAAAGTCACCATTGCCGGTGCACATGCAGTGCCAGCCCGGCCATGTCTGCTTTCTCCTCTTATTAAACTCTTTTGCTTGCACACCGGCTTTATGCAGGGTCTCCCTAGCAAGGGAGTACGTGCTGCTCACTCAGGACATAGCCTTCCTCATTCCAGCAGCCCCAGGAGAAGAGCAGCAGGCACTAGTACAGCACACGCACTCCTGGGAAGGCAGGATCACACTCGTCACCATCTGCCTGCATCTATCTTTACATTTTTCTCTATCCAGGCCATGAACATCCCTACACAATTCTGAGCCATCTTTATGCTGCCAAACTCCTGCCACAGAGACCAGAAAAGGCCAGCTCTCCTTCCATCTTCCAGGAGGCCTTCCCAGAGCAGCCATCCCATGACACACAAGGCCAGTTCATCCTGAAGCTCAGGCACCCAGCCAGAGGCCAGCAGAAGAGCAGTGAGTGCCCTCCCTTCCTGCAAGTGCATCTCAGCTCGAGATGATGTCTCTGGAAAACACTCATGACACAGAGCTATTCTCCATGTAGGGGAAGGAGGACAGCGTAGGCAGAGACCCAATTCCTGCCCAGAATCAGGCTTAGACAGACTTCTGAAGTCAAGACCTGACTCACTTCTAGGAAGGCTGTTTTTGTTCCTTTATGTAGGTCAAGGCTCTCTTCTCTGCGTCCCCAGACCACTGTGCACAAATACCTATGTGTGTACACTTAGTGTGTCTCACTCAAGTGTGGTGAGTGCCTATCTTCCCAGTCCTAGAGCTTCTCTCTGTATCTGGGGCCAGAGAAGGTGGTCTTTGAATGACCATGTCTCTTAGATACACCTAGAATTAAAAGATCTTGGATTGGAACAGAATGATGGAATTAAGGGGGAAATCTATTCTGGACTAGAGCCAAGGTACCCTTGGGTTTCTAGCTTGAATTAAATTCTGAATTCCACCCCACCCCCACCACCAGGCAAGTTTAGTTTACTGTTCTGATTCAGACCCAGGTCTAGACTAGAATTGCTCTGAATGTTTATGGTTGGGTGTTTTAACATCTTCCTTCTCGCCATTTTTTTTTACCATCAGGGGAATCTTGCATTGATGCTGCTTTCTCTGGAGAAAATGTGTTAATAATTCAGAAAATACTTTGGCAAAAACAGAATTTCTACTTAAAGTATTGTTATGACTATTATTCCTTAAGCACAGAGTTATAAACATGTAAATTTTTAATATTCATCTTCTAATTCGGGCATGAGGAAACCACTAACACATATCTTTTTAGGGCTGTTTAAGAAAGTCCAGGTTTGGTCCGGCATGGTGGCTCACACTGGCACTTTGGGAGGCCAAGGTGAGTGGATCAACCTGAGTTCAGGTGTTTGAGAGCAGCCTGAGCAAGAGGTTGACCCATCTGTTCCAAAGAAAGAAAAACTAGAAAAAATTGTGGCAGGTGCCTATAGTCCCAGCTACTCAGGAGGCTGAAGCAAGAGGATCACTTCAGCTTGAGTTTGCGATTGTGGTGAGTTGTGATGCCATGGCACTCTACCCAGGGCAATACATTGAGACTCTGTCTCAAAAAACAAAAGCCAAACCAAACAAAAGAAAAAAGAGCCTAATGCATAGTTTCATTGTTTACATAGGGAACATGAACTCTTGTACCAAATTTTATATATTACAAAGGGTGAAGCTAAGTCTGAAAAGATTCTTTAAGAAAATACAGGACTCACTGTGTACTTTGCTCTCCAACTTTTTTCATATAGTAGCTGTATATTTAGCTATGTGTCAAGGGATAGCCATCCTCTCACTAAGCCTAAGTAACAGGACACATTTGGATAGTTTTAGAAGCAGGAAAATCACAGGAAGAAGAGGGAAGCGAGGTTGCATGTGATGACTCAGCCTGCACAGCACTGTGCACTGTATGAAACATCCGTACATCTTGACATGCGGACATATCCATCTGGATTTAAGCATGTGTTGATTTTCTTCTTAATGTCCTTGAGAAATGGTAGGGTGTGAATGTTAGGCAGAGTGGTAGGCTTCCTCCAGGACTGCATTCCTCCTGGAGCCTGCTCATGAAAACGGGGATGGGGTGAGCTCTGTTTTGTGGGGAAGAGACTATTGTCTGGGGTGCCTTAGATCATCTGAGTGAAGAATGAAATTGCTTTTTTCAAGAGTGCTGTGATCCAGGCTTTGTCCTGAGCAGTATATTGCTCAGTGCAGTGAGGTGTAGATAGTATTATTAATGTGAATGTTGAGCAAACTGAAGCTCGGAGCGTTTTGAGTAACACGTCTAACGGAGTAAGGGAACCTGCAGTCCACCGTGGCCCCTGCTCAGCACCACAAGCATTACCTCTACGTATGTGTCCATAGTGGTGATGCGCTCAATGTCCCAAAAGAGTTAAAGGGATAGTTGTTTAAGTAGGTTCAGTGAAACGTGGCTCATCTGTTTATCCTTCTGAAACCTGGCTGCTCTGTGGATTTGCAGTAAGGAGGTTATTTAAGAATATATTAAGGTCCCTTATTGGGGAAACATCCATAACTACACAGCAGAAACTTTGGACTCAACTCTGGCTTGCTGATCACCTTTTCTTTGAAAAGTTTTTCTTTTTCAGCATTTCTTTGGCAGGGCTATTGGGTAGTACAGATCATTTCTGGGTAGCTTGGCAGGGTGTCACAGGGAACAAGTCCACTTGGGATTTTACCACACAGCCAAGGGTGCCTGCAGAACATGGAATCCAGTTATCCGTGGAGCTGCCGGGGAGTCAGCCTTCAGAGCAGGGGCCAGGGCTGGCTGACAAATGGGACCAGGCAGGTTGTACCAGACAAGGCAGATCCCTTTGATGGGAGAGAATTGACAGGCAGATGATGAACGAGAGTTGGCTATAGTTGGGTACTCTGAGTGTCACAAAGGAAATGTGGGTGGCATGAGACCTACTGTGAAAATAGATAATTACCAAACGCTGCTTGATTAGAATATGAGGTGTTTTTAGCTTTTAATGTGGGTTCAGGCACCTGAATGCCCTGATCCTCCTTAACTCAGAAAACTTGTAACCTGGAATGTGAACACCTCATGATGTAGTAGGAAGGCAGGAGAGAGCACTGCCTCTCCTCTGAGGGGGGGCGGCCTGAGCATATGCTTAAATAAAAGACACTCCTTTGTTTTTACATGTGTGTACAGTGGTCTCTCAGTGGTGACTCTGGTCCTCACAGCTTCCGCATGGGTTTCTAGGTTCCTTCCACAAAAGGGACCTAATTGACACAGGGAGTTTTAGGGACACTCCCGTAGACATCAAAAATATCCCTGACAAATCCAGGTGTATTATTAGCAGAGCCTGCAACAAATATTTCTCCTCTTTATCAGCTACCAATTCTGGTTACCTAGAAGAAAATACCTTCTTACATCCTGCTTTGGGGATGGAGAGATGAGAATGAATATGAATCAAGAAATTGTGGCAAGGGCCACAATAGTCGGGACAGATTTAAATCCTCCTATGGACAAAAACTTGGATTAGATTTCCCCACCCAGGGACCCTTAACTTTCCCCATACCCTCCTTGCAAATATTGTGGCTATACTCTAAATTGCTAGGAAAACAAGGTAAAAAGTTAGGTTTGGGGATCCTACCACATACACCTTAAGAATTACCCATCGTCTACATAACTCTGGAGAGTTGATGTCTGAAAACTAGTACTTTAATTCTTTTTCCTAAATAAGCATACTTTTAAAAAATTTATTTTTTTCCAAAATCTCAAAAAATAGACAAGTAATGTTTATAAATAAAATAGAAGATAATTTCAAGAAACAGATCATGTCAAATCTTATAGATGATAGAAAAAGAAGAAATACTTCAATTTAGTTGTAATACTTTAATTTGGACCAACATACATTATTTGAACAATAATTTTTCATTCAACTCGTTAATATGTTGTTTAGGATATTGCATCCCCACTTGTAAGTGAAATATGTTTGTAATTTCCCTTTATAATAATATATTTTCTTCAATTTTAATATCAGGTATATCCAGATGAAGGCTTTGTTTTGTTTTTGGGGAGCGGGG